>CAIGRN010135484.1:0-10584 GCA_903798345.1 Fraxinus anomala
CATGTCATCTACATATAGACACACAATCACATAGGCATTTGGTATATGTTTAATGTATACACACTTGTCACATTCGTTTATCTTGAATCAGTTTGACAACATTGTTTTGTACAACTTTTGATACCATTGTTAAGGAGCTTGTTTCAATTCATACAAGGACTTAACGAGTTTATAAACCTTGTGTTTGTTATTAGGAGAGATAAACCCTTCGGGTTGTTCCATGTATATCTCCTCTTCTAACTCACCATTTGGGAATGCCGTTTTCACATCCATTTTATGAATCTCAAGGTTGTGTATTGCTGCAATAGTAATTAACAATCTTATCGAAGTGATTCTAGTCACGGGTGAATAGGTATCAAAGAAGTCAATTCCTTTTTTTTTTACCTATATCCTTTGGCAACCAACTTAATGTTATATTTGTCAATAGATCATCTGCTTTAAGTTTCTTCTTAAAAAATCATTTACACCCAAAAGGCTTATTTCCGAGAAGTAAATCAATCATTTCCCAAGTATGATTTTGTATTATTGAATCTATCTTACTATTGATAGCTTAGCCAAACGAAGTTGATATTCTTACCTTTTTACTATGCATTGGTTCTTTCTCATTTGAAATACCATTTGTAGAATCATAAGTTCTTTTATTTAAACTTGCACTTTCCTTTTCCTTATAGGGAAACACATTATCAAGGAATGATGCATTTCTCGATTCAATTATGATTCCTTCATATACATCTTGAATTTCGAATTTGTGTACAAGGAATCGATATACACTACTATTATTGGCGTATCAAATAAATATGCATCATCATTTTGGGACCAATCTTTACTTGCAAACTTAGCGATTTTAACCTTAGTCAAACACCCCCACACTTTCAAATGTTGGTAGAAAGGAGGATGACATTTCCATAATTCATATGGAGTTTCTTACATTTTCTTTAGGGGTATTTTATTAAGAATACTATTTGCTGTTAAAATAACTTCTCCACAAATTCTAAGGCAACCCCAAACTCAACAATATGGCGTTCCTCATTTCCTTAAGAGTTCAATTTTTGCGTTCAACAACACCATTAGATTGAGGAGAGTTTGTTGCTGTTGTTTGATGAATAATTCCATCTTCGGAATAGAATTCTTCAAACGGTGCCTCGTATTTACCTCATCTATCACTATGAATATTCTTTATTCGTTTACAAGTTGAGTTTCAACTTCCACCTTATAATGCTTAAACACATTCAACGCCTCGTCTTTACTTCATAAAAGAAAGACATAACAATACTTTGTACAATCATCAATGAAAGTAACAAAGTATATCTTACCACCTTTAGTTTGAACATATTTCAAATCACAAATGTAGCTATGTATTAGCTCTAAAGGTGTAGTGCTCCTTTGAATCGAGTGGAACGATGTTTTAGCTAATTTTACTTCAAACACACTTCGCATTTATGATTAGGATCGATCTTAAGCGTCGGAATTAAACTTTGATTCATATTTTTGTACAAAGATTTATAATTAACATGTCCTAATCGACTATGCCACAAACATAACAACTCAAGCATATAAATGGAATTTAAGATTTTATTCATAATGCTTTGCCTTGGTACAACAGTAAGAACATTCATTTTGAACATTCCATCACACATGTATCTATTTCCTACATACATCTCATTCTTAGTGAGTACAAATTTATCGGATACAAATACAAGTTTAAAACCATTTTTACTAAGTAGAGANAATGCTTTGCCTTGGTACAACAGTAAGAACATTCATTTTGAACATTCCATCACACATGTATCCATTTCCTATATACATCTCATTCTTAGTGAGTACAAATTTATCGGATACAAATACAAGTTTAAAACCATTTTTACTAAGTAGAGATCCGGATACTAAATTCTTATGTATGTCCGGTACATGTAGGATGTTGTTGAGGACAAGTTCTTTACCAGATGTCATCTTCAAAGTGACATTTCCTTGTCCTTCAACTTTGGAACTTGCAGAGTTCCATGAAGAGTTGTTCTCCGTCTAATTTTTGATAATTAGAGAACATCACCTTATCTGCACACACATGACGGGTAGCACCAGTGCCAACCCACCATTCTCTTGAGTTTCCAACGTAGTTGCACTCAGAAACAACTACAGATAAATTTATCTCTTGCATCCCTTCAGAAATTGTGTCTTTCAAACATGTTAGCATGTGCATTCTTCTTTCATTTTTGACATTCGCTTGAGCGATGTCTGACCTTCCCCCAGCTGTAGTAGTTCCTATGAACATTCCATCACACATGTATCTATTTCCTACATACATCTCATTCTTAGTGAGTACAAATTTATCGGATACAAATACAAGTTTAAAACCATTTTTACTAAGTAGAGACCCGGATACTAAATTCTTCTGTATGTCCGGTACATGTAGGATGTTGTTGAGGACGAGTTCTTTACCAGATGTCATCTTCAAAGTGACATTTTCTTGTCCTTCAACTTTGGAACTTGCAGAGTTCCATGAAGAGTTGTTCTCCGTCTAATTTTTTATAATTAGAGAACATCGCCTTATCTGCACACACATGACGGGTAGCACCAGTGCCAACCCACCATTCTCTTGAGTTTCCAACGTAGTTGCACTCAGAAATAACTACAGATAAATTTATCTCTTGCATCCCTTCAGAAATTGTGTCTTTCAAACATGTTAGCATGTGCATTCTTCTTTCATTTTTGACATTCGCTTGAGCGATGTCTGGCCTTCCCCCAGCTGTAGTAGTTCCTTTTGAACTTTTTAGCATTCTTGGAGTTGTCTTTTCTCAATGCCTCACCGAAGAACTTTCGCTTCTTGTTGACAACTTTCAAGTTAGTTTCAATAAAGCTTGCTCCAAATTTGACAATAGGCCTTCTATCGATTTTCCTATTGTCTTCTTCAATCCTCAAGTGGACAATCAATTCTTTCAAGTTCATTTTATTGAGTCTATGCTTGAGGTAGTTTTTGAAATCTCTCCACATAGGAGTGAGCTTTTTGATGATGGCAGCAACTTTAAAAGATTCACCCAATTCCATCTTCTCAGCATGGATTTCATGTAATAGAACTTCAAGTTCTTGCACTTGACTAATCACCGTTTTGAAATCCACCATCTTGTAGTCCAAAAATTTGCCTACTATGAATTTCTTAGTTCCGGCATAAGTGGGATGAGAACTCACAGGTTGGGCTGAGTGCACGATCTTCTAATTCTTCACATGTGGTTCCCGATGATGAAGATTTACATGTCGAGCAATTGTTTGACACGAAGAAAGATTTGTAGGCAGTTGTGCATTGAATTGCATTGAAACATAACTTTGTGTTTAAAGTGAATAAATTAAACAAATCTATATACACAAAAATTGTGCATGTGCAACCGAAGGCCTAGAAGCCTAAGGAATATGTGTTGGAGAATTTAATGGGTTCGATTAAGGAGAGTTATGCTAAGTTGGCTAGGTATTGCTCTAACATGCAAGAGAACTAATCTTAGCTCGGGATTTTTTATTCACACGGAGGGCGAGAATCGCTTCAAGTATTTTTTTCATGACTCTTGGACAATGCATTTGGTGATTTCGAAATACGAAGCAACTCCTAATTCTAGTCGACGGTATAACCCTGTAAGCTAGATACAAATCCAAGTTGATTATTACTATATGTCAAGATGCCCACATCCTAATTTACCATCTTGCATTCAACATAGTTGATGGTGAGAGTGATCTATCGATGTGTTGGGTGTTCACAAAGTTGAGGGAAGTAATTGAGCATGTCGAGAATCTTGCATTTATAATTGGTCGGGGACAGTGTGTAATAAATGGTATCACTGAAATTTTTCCAATGCATATCAAGGTTAATGCACGTATCATATAACAAGACAACCTAAAGAATAACTATTGGGACAGTGGCATCGTTGCATTGTTTAGGAGAGATATACAAGCTTACAATTTCGAAGAGTTAAGTTCATGGTCGAAATAAAAAGTAAATCATATGATGCATGGAATTATCTAACATGGAAGATGGGGATTGAACATTGGGCATGGTCACATTTTTCTGGACATCGATATAACAAGATGACGTTAAACAATGCAAATGCATTATTCAAGAATGATTGAACGTTACAAATTCCCGCTATGATTGAACACATACTCGCCAATTTTGTACAAATAAGATTTTCCTACGTAATAATTTAACGGATGTGTAATTATATTTAAATCATTTGTAATCTCTATCGTACTTATAAATATGAATTTTTTATTTTTTGAATTAATACTATTTTAGTACAAATATTGTAATGTGTATATTTAACATCTATTTTTATTTTCTTAATTATAAATATGAAATTTTTACTTATAAGTTTGGTTTTAAAAAAAAAAAGATGACTCATACCTCCAGGCCATATTTCAACCAAATATTTTTGGAATGATCATCCTTCTTCCAATTGCATACGATTGTATCCATTTGATCATCGATCATCGTTTTATGTTTCAAATCAACTATTAAAAAAGTTGCAATTGGGTCCCAAAACTTTTTTAAAACCATTTTTCAACTAAATATTACTATTTAATATATTCACAATTAAATATACAATTACATTAAAAATGAGTCACAATTAAATAAACAATATTTACATTTTCAAAAACAAATCATACAATATCCTATGGATCACGATTATATGCATACAAATCAAAAACTAGTTTCATTCTCCAGTTATCAATGTGTGGTTGGTTTATCGACTCTATACCACATCCGATGCTCAAAAATTCAATGAACTTGATTGCAAAAACTCCACAATCATCCATGTACGTAAATAATAATATGTCAATCCAATAACATATAACTAGAATATAATTTAACATATAAAAAACTTACGATCTTGTTTGTTTTGTAGTCGTCATCATCCTCACACTTGCTAGATTATCCCGTACTACAATGTCCGCTGCTCTAGCCATCATGAGAATGACGTTCTAGTTATATTCTACGTTCTAGATACATAACATCCCTACCCCCATAAATAGTTGTTGAAGGCATCAATATCATCAACAACTTCCAAATGAAAATTTCAATAGATGTCTTTTCTGTCAACACCTCAGTATGCTCTAAAGGTTAAGCACCACCTCAGCTTCAATTTGTCCAACATGTGGTCACATTCAAAGAATGTAGCCTCTAACCATACTAGACTTACAGCCGATTGTCCTGAGAAATACTGATTCAAGAGCCTTTTGTTTGTCAAAATACGGGGCCTCACGACTTCTTATCCTGTACACTTTAGTCCTATAATGAGGGCAAACTAAAATAAAGAGAATTTAGCTACCGACCGTGACTAGCCCAAAGCGGAGTGAATCACCATCGGCTGGCTTTTGCAGTCAACATAGTAATATATCAAAGATCTGCCTTGAAAACTGCATGTCCCCCAATGGATAGAGGGGCCATAGGCAGGATTGGCGTAAGATGTTTACATGCTCATCATTGAGCCCCTCTAACACTGTCGCGAAGCTAGAAAAATTAAAGTTCGAAATACCGTTCCCGAAAATACTATCTTATCCTGACGTTGATGTGGTAATCCATCCTAAAAATTTCAAACGTTAAAATATAATCAAGAGATAATGGAACACTAATAAAGCATTATATCAGAAAATTCAACAACCAAATTGTATACTACTATACGTAAGAAATAAATCCATTTGACATGGGACACTAATGTGTGTGTGTGTGTGTGTGTGTGTGAGAGAGAGAGAGAGAGAGAGAGAGAGAGAGAGAGAGAACAAAAAATAATGAAAAAGATTTTTAAAAAAATTGGAAAGAGAATAATTTTAAAAAAAGATTTAAATTAGAAAAAAAAAGGACAAAAATAAAAATTAAAGACAAAAATAAAAAAGGATTTAAAATTGAATAAAGGAAAAAAAATAAATAAAAGAGGAAATTAAAGTAAAATAAAGAGAAAATATGAAAATAGATCAAAAATAAAAAGTCAGGAAAAATAAAAATAAAAATTGAAGAGAGAATAATTTAAAAAAAGTATTTAAATTAGAAAAAATAAATTTAAAGGGAATTAAAATAAATAACAGAAAGAAAAATCAAAGAAAGAAAATAAAAAAGGATTTAAAATTTAAGTAACAAAAAGGAAATTAAAGTAAAATAAAAAGAAACAAAATCAAATTGAAGAAAGAAGAAATTATAAAAAAAAAAAAAAACCAAACTAAAGTTTCAAGAAAACAAATTTAAAAAAGATAAATTAAAAAATGGGACTGGGCGGTTGGTTCAGACCGCCTAAGTCTAGGCCGTTTGGAAAACTGGCGGTCAGTTGTCTCCGCCATTTCTAAAAAATCATAAAAAATGTAAAATGACGAGCTCTGTTACTAAAGACTACAAAAATGTCAATAAAACTTTCTACATTTAGTGATCTACCTATTTAACTATATATTAAACTATATAGATGTATTAACCTCAACTAGAATGTAAAAAATAAATTTATAAATAACTATTTTGCTTAACCATAAAATTCTAAGCTTTAGTACAAAAACTAACCTTATAAATTGTAGAAATTGAAGATGATGAACAATATGTAGTCGGGGTCATTGGTTGGGTCCGACAATGACGCGATTTTTTTTAGTTTTTCTATCTGCTCTTCAAAAGGTTTTTTGGCATTTTCTATGTTTTAAAGATTTTTAACATTTTTATCTTTTTTTTTAAATTGGTCAAAAGACATTGTGAAAAATGGCATGGGTCAACGAGCCATCTACCACTATTTCTTCAAGGAATGGGACGTTTCACCCATTCTAAGAAGAAATTTTCGGATACTTGGACATCTACTTAGTCTGTATATTTGATGAATAATGATAATACAAGAGAGCAAAGAAAGGCAAACGGGTGATAGTAGGTGAACCATAACTCTTTTCTCATCGAATGAGACGTCTATGTTGGTACTATTGAGAATTTAAAATCTTAATCGTATTCCATCGAGATCAATCAATTCGTAGAAAAAAAAAAAGACAAACAAAAACACGCACGATTTAAATATGTTCGTCTCAATGTGAGATTACGACATCTTTCGATATTACAGTAATTCACTGTGATGAAAATAAATTTACAATAGAAAATTACACACATTTTCTTCTCTAACTTCTCTCTCTTTTTTATGATAAGAATAAAACCTTAATGATGACCGCCTATTTATTGTACAAATTAGGGCCCTAATTGCCTCAATCTTTCTAACTTTAGAAGTTGTGCATTTAGGGTTTGTTCTAAACCCATTCTTATACAAGATATTTTCATTGAATATCGTATCCTTACTCTTTATAACCTTTCGAGTTTGATTATCTCGTAAACGTTAACAAAAGTCATTATAACCATACCAAATAAAAAATAACTTTTTGATTTAGCATCAAGTTTGCTTCTCACAGTACAATCAATGTAAATGTTTGGAACTTTAACACTCCTAATCTAGATGCCCTAGATTTAGAAGTATTATCATCTAATTCTATTAAAATCATAAATGCGAAAAAGTGATTAAATTTTTTAACATAATAAATTTTAATTACTTTTATTTATAAAAAGAATTTCAAAAAAAATTTGTACTTGATAAAAATATAAGACACTTAAATTAAGGTTAATTTTATTTCAAAATGAAATCAATATTTAAATGTCTTAGTACTAAGTCTATCTCACCACAACTAATTGTTTCGAACCATCTTGTCTTTATGATCGGAAAAATCGAAAGGAATAACGTGAAATGAGCTAAATGCCCAGTAAAAAAATCTCATGCATATTATGCATGCTTATGATATGAATATACATATGTATTACATTAAAAATAGATTTTTCCAATATGTATTCCATTTCCTTATATTTCTTTTAAAACTTAACATTAACATTGCAAGCTTAGTTTTTAGTGTATCGTAAATGCAGCGGGTCATTATTGTTTGGAACTCGATTCAATCTACCTGTAGTACCTCGTGACGGTTAACATTAAACATTAAAATTCAGTGTTCAACATTATCATTAGTCGGGCAGGTCGATCCCTCACATTCCATTTCTCATTCACACTTTGCATGGAATAAACATACACATCTTAAAAATTCAGGATATCTTTCCTAAAATATTATTTGCCACATCATCCTTTATAAACATTTCATTTCTTGAAACTTTACTTCATGCATGCTAATGGATTCATTCATATGATATGGCATGAAATGCATCAATAACATATAAACAATAATAAAATATAGAGGTCGTGTAATAACAATTTATGTAACACATCTATATATTTTTGCAACTTAGAATAAACATAAAATGAGAGGTTTACTTATCTAAAATCCATAGAAATTTACTTCTAGAATGGTAAGTAGATGTGCCCCTAGTTAGGGCTGGATATGGTCTGGTCCAGTTCGATTTTAAATAGAATCAAATCGAATAATTTTTTTTGGATATTTAGTAAGTGTAATCGTCGGAACTAAATTTAATTATGAAACCATTGTGTCTAAATATAATTTTCGTTCCATACCATAATTAATTTTTTTAATATTTACAACAACACTACATTAATCCAGCTAATGATATATTACTATTAGCTCTTATGACAACTCTACATTAACTCTTACAAAATAACACAATCCAGTTAAAAAATATATAAATAACAAGTTGTCTAATACGAATACCAAAAAGTAAATACTACTAGTAAAACTTCGATGATCCATATGAATGATTCATAATATAAATAACAAGTTGTCTAATAAGATCAAATCATCGATGCATATAAATTACTTTGATCAAAGTGGAAGAAATTTAATGTATAAGACAGAAAAAGGGTAAGATGAAGAGAGGTGCATCCGCTCAACTTCGATTATTTGAGAAAAAGCATAATGATTGAGAAAAATTTAGGTCATTCAATTTTGGTATTCTGAAATTTGAATTATAAAGTTGGGCTTGAGCCGAAAAATCAGAAAAATGATATTTTGGGCTCAATTAATTAGTTAGCAAATGAAATAGAAAAATGATATTTGTGGGTTCAATTAATTAGTTGATAAATTTATTTACAAAACAAATCGACTTATTCAATATAAAAAAAAATTAGAGAGATTCGGTTCTTATTTAGTTATTCGGTTCTCGGTCTAGAACTGATAATCGAATCAAATTTATCGATTCTTGATTCTGATATTCGTTCGGGTCCGATTTGGCTCAAGAGTTCTATCCAGTCTTACCCCTAGTAATCCATGAAGTCAACGTACCGAAAATCCTAATTCATTACCATTTATTTAGGAATATCAATATTATTCTTAAATATCACTCTAGTCTAGACCATTATTCAACTAAGTTAAATTTACTTATTAATGTTGTTATTAAATTTCAAATTGCAAATAAAACTGTAAAGAATTATAAAACTAAATGTGAACCTACAGTTGAAACAAAACAGTTTTGTCCCATATAAGTCTTGTTTGGTAAATTTCTAATGATAGAATAATTTGTTTCCCTACATAAATTAATGCTCTTATAATACGAGAACGGTGAGGCAAGAAGAAAAGTGAAGATCATGATTTGTCAGGGACTTTATCCTCAATTTAGACTTGAGTAGATACATAAAAAGTGAAGGCGATAGACATTAAATACATGCATAAATCAACTGCGAAATGCAATAATCAAAACAAAGCCAAAACGTGAAACATGAAGAATTTAGAAAATAAAATAAACCTAGATCATATTCATTCTAGAAATTAAAAGAGTTACTGAAAATCAACGCAGAAATTAGGTTCTTAATCTCAAATGACAAATTAAAATTTAGCTGGTGGTACCAAATACTTGTGCATGCATATTTGAAACTTATTCAACAAAATTTCGGTGAGCCCACTATGATGGATCATAAGTTGAATACAAATGATTGCAAAACAAGAATCAAAATTTTGGATACCATATTTGAGCATGCAAACGTTACGCGACAACTGGTTGAAGGTGAATTTCTAACCTAATTTGCAATAGTTGTATATATGGGAACCAGGGGCGGAGCCCAGTAAGGACTAGGCACAGGCCCACCCTAAACTTTTGGGCTCCAGATTTTTTTTTTTTTTTTTAAGTAATGTTATCCCTGCTCAAAACTTGGCCCAAAAAAAAACCTACCCAGCCTAAAGACAACACTCATTCCATTTCAATTCAACTTGATTTTTCCCTGCTCCCGCCTCCAATCGTAGCAGCAGCTCAATCGCACGCAGCTCGGTGCTGACGTTTCAACAGCAGCCCGCACCCGCAGCAGTTTCTTCCACTCTTTCAGAGTAACAGCCAGCCCGCAGCCCCACACTCGCAGCTTCGCACCTTCGCAATCGCCACTCGCCAGTCCAACAGCTTCCAGCCGACCAGCCCTAGACTTGGTTGGATTTGGTGAATCTAACAGTTTCAATTCAACATGTATTCCTGTAAGTCCAGCAACTCTTCCTCTTTGTGCAATTTGTTTTTTTCGATAAGTTAAATTGTTGGAATAAGTTTGTGTTAAAAAAATTTGCAAAACAGGCTGTTAATCTGTTATCATAGTTTCAGTCTGAATTTTGTTTGATTTATGTATTCTTAAGTTCAGTTTCGGTTTGAATTTGGTTGATTATCAT
>CAIGRN010135489.1:0-12328 GCA_903798345.1 Fraxinus anomala
AAGAACTCTATGGAACCTTGATGACCTATGAACTTAAAAATGCCGAAATCAAGGAGATGACAAGGAAAAACAAAGAAGAATCAAAGGAGGCTCCTAAAAGTCAAATTGCTCTAAAAGCAGCACTTGATGAAGGAATAACAAATAGCAACATGAGCGATGAAGAGCTTGTTACTTGGTCCTTGTCAAAAAATGGAGAGGTTTTCGGAACACCTAATGTATGTTTCAGTAAAATTCTTTTCAACCATGGAATAGTACCTTTTCATATTGAATGATTGCATTTGGTTATAGTAGTGGTTAAATTTTGCCGCCGTTGGATTATTATACTGCTTGACTTTGATTCTTTCTTTTTTTTTTAGAAAAAACTAGCTTGGACTTCAAAGCTATCAGAACTTCAAGAGGAATTAAATCTCACTGGCAAAAATATTAAGTAGGCCAAGGAGAATTAGTTTTGGTTGAGAAAGAAAAAGCAAAAGCTTTTGATGAACTATTGAGGCATAAATGTTAGCTAGGGAAGTGGATGGGAAACTATGAGAGGCTTTGGCTGCTCAAAAACAAGCTTAAGAGAATATTGAGATTGAAAAGTTTAGAGCAGTTGAGATGGAACAAGCTGGCATTGAAGCAACCCAAAAGAAGGATGATGAATGACAGATATATATTGAAGCAGTGAGAAACCAACATGCATTGGATACAGCAGCTCTCCTATTTGCCAATCAGGAACTTGATAAGGTGAAGCAAGAGTTGGCTATGGTTGCTGATGCGAAAAAACTAGGGACTTAGCCATGCTAAGGATACATCAAAAAATATAGAGATTCATGTAGAAAAAGTGGAGATTTTTCTGCAATCTGGTTCAATTGAAATCCATGCTTGATGCACGAATCTAAATGGAATGTATTGAGAACAGCAAGTTGGTGGAAGTACTGAAATGGGAGATTGATTCTCTGAGACAAGAACTTGAAATGGAAAATATTAATGAGGAGAAATTGCCAGAGAAAGAGGCTACCTTAGATGAACTTAATATTGATTTGAAGGCTGCATAAATGGTTGAATCATATGCATATAATTTAGTGGAGGAGTAGCAGAAGAAGGTTCATGAGTTAGAAGTCCAGGCAGAGGAAGCAAAGAAATTGGAGAGTTCTATTTTAGAATCTATGGAATCTGTCATAAAACAACTTGAAGGAAGCAATGATTCATTGCACGATGCAGAATTTGAGATCGCATTCCTAAAAAAAGTGGGATTGCTAGAAATTACAATTAGAAAATAGGAGGATCTTGAGCAATCATAATGCAACCTTGAACTAGCCAAAGAATAAGCTTCTCAAATGGTGAAAAAAGTTGAATATGATGTGTTTGAGCTTGAAACTGTTAAAGAAGAGAGAATTTAGGCTTCAAACAATGAGAAACTTGCAACGGACAGTGTGTAAACTTTATTGGAAGAAAAACATAAGCTCATAAATGACTTGAAAAATTTTAGGGATGAAGAAGAAAAGAGAAGCGCAAGAAAGCAATGAAAAGTTTAGCATCAACCTTGCATGAAGTTTCTTTAGAGGCGAGGGAAGCCAAAGAATAGCTATTGTCAATTCAAATTGAGAATGAAAACTATAAAACTCAAATAGAAGACCTGAAGCTGGTTTCGAAAGCAACAAATGAGAAGTATGAAAGCATTGAAGTTGAAGGGATACTTTGAAGGCAGATTAAAGT
This sequence comes from Fraxinus anomala, assembly GCA_903798345.1. NCBI lineage: Eukaryota > Viridiplantae > Streptophyta > Magnoliopsida > Lamiales > Oleaceae > Fraxinus > Fraxinus anomala. The sequence continues at coordinate 1,699 of CAIGRN010135489.1, forward strand.
TCCTAATACCACGCATATTTGATGACCATATACCCATATATTCATGAAATATATTCAAAGTATAGGATCTGATTTATCTTTATCAATAAAGCTTGTCTCATCTTTTATTTCATTTTAGATGTCAAATATTCCAAGTGTCCAGCCTTTCCATGCAATAGGTTATCCTCTTCACCCCATACGTGCTCTTCAAATTAGATGAGAAATGAGACTTAATTTTTTTGAGTATTATTGATTTTATTCTTGAATTACTTATGTATCTTATTTGTATGTGCAGTCGCAAGTATGCTGAGCACTATTCAATAATAACATCATTTTATTCACTTACTCCTCTTAAGCATCCCCTCTATTTCCAATAAAAGGTGGGGGCAGGAATAACCAGTTAAGGGTTAGGTAAGTGAATGAATACTTTTTAACTTTTTTCCTTTTCCAATTGAGAATAGGCGAAAAAGGAAAATATATTTTAAATCAGTGTTATGTTTTTCTCATATACGTAAGCAGTGACTTTGGTAACCACCTCTTATCACACGTTATGGGTTCGATATTTGGCATGCATCACAGAAGAAATGTTGAGGCCGACATAAGGAAAAGCTTGAGACGGAGAGCTTGTTGGAATCAAGAGGCGTAAATTTTACTTCTCTAAAGCCAGTTTACATTTATGGACCATTGAATCTTATTGAAGAATGGTTCTTCCAACATTTCAAAGCAGGTCGCCATATTCCAATTCCCAATTCAAGAATGCAACACAACTTGGTCATGTAAAGGTTGGTGAAGATTTCAACAATTCTAACAAAATCCAAAACTAAGTTTTAGAAGTACAAACCACTTATTATTTATATAAGGAGATGTAACTTATGAGATGATTACATAATGACAGCCATCAACTGAAATTTTACCTTTTTTTTCTATTAATTTAGGCAAATGAAAATTCACTTCATAGGGTCATTGCTTATGGGTCTTGATAAGTTTGGCAATAAATATTATCAAAAACTTGGAGACATCTCAAGTGAGCATATTCTTTTTTTTTATATAATGAATTGTTGTGTAGAAAAAAAAAACAATTGAGGGAACGAGAATGAGTACGATAAACTTCATTTTCTGAACTTAATATTACAAAATTTCACTGAAACGAATAATTATTTCTTCTCTGCCTAACCAACAATGAATGGTTGCACAAAGCCCACTTTGAATTGCATGAACTAGATTTAATTCATATATTGCTTCCAAATTTAATTCATCTATGTTTGTGCAAATATCAAAATTATAGGATATTATGTGGCTTTCTTGTAGGAGCTGTTCTATGCCAAATATATTTCAGAGGATGAGTAACATGCATCAAAAAGATCATTATTACAAAGATTAGCAATTCAAGGAGTCGAGATTAACGCACAAGATGCCATAGTAAGGACACAGAAAGAGGTTTCAAATGAAGAGTGGTCAGTTATCGATTTGAAGGATGAGAAATGCTTTGTTAGTCAAGAGTACTTAATGTAAAAGCTGTCTCGAATCCACACAGCTTGGTGCCAAAAATCTAAATTTTAATTTTGTAACAAGTATTTCTTTTATTTTCAGCTCTTTTTTTGAATTTTGATTGATATGTTCCACTACTAATTAATTTGCATTTGTATAGCTGCACTGTTATTACATGGACTAACTAATTACTTGCTATGATTCACCAGAGATAATCAACTTGAAGCAATCTCAATAAGGCTTCTGGTTGATCAGGCTGACATGAAAAGGTTTTTCCCCAAGTAATGCTCCTTGCACTTTTTTTTTTTTGATTTCTTGACTCAAATACTTGGGTTGATCCAATTAGCTTTGTTAATTGGAATGAAATAATCATTCTGTTTTAAGCTGTTGCAGAAATGCTCTATATCCATGCTAAAATCTTTCTTGGTTATTTCAGATTATTGTGTGATCGATATGGTGATGTCGTGTTAGATGTGGTCAGAAACGAATTCAAGGAGCATGTTGGATACATGGGAAATTCCTTAGTAGCCGCCAAGGATAAGCACAACTTGAAAAGATAGACCACTTTTGGTGATGAGAATGAAAGTAGTTGGGATTCAGCAGATAATGAGATGGAATTCACAAGGGAAGTGTGTCCCTGATTCCCCTTTCTTGTTTTAATTCTTTATTATATATTTCTGACCTTTAAAAATGGATTGAATTTCCATTAACATTTGACACATTAACAATACCTTTAAAAAACACATCCCGTGCATTGCATGGCTAAAAACTAGTATAATTAGAAGAGTGAATATTCACTTCAACCTGAGTAGAAGGGTAAACATTCACTTCCACAGTAGATAACCCATGGGACTGAGTGCCGCTTCAAGCTCACATAACTCGTATCACTAACCATACACCACCAAAAATATCTCCGACACATATGCCTATTGGCAAACCAATGGAGGTACAACATTGATAAACATTAGGGTCATTCCCTTGGTCTTCAAATAACATCCTCCATCCGGCAAAGGCATCATCAACTAAAAAACTCCTGAAAGATGAAGGATAAGGGAAAAGCACTCAAGTAACCAGTAGGTGAAGGTGACTAGGACGTATAAATATGCCAGGCTTCGTTATAGATGATCTAGTACTTGGATAGGAAGAAGAATGAGGCATAAAATCACCCTGCTCTAAGAGCATCCGAGGAAAGAAAGACCCAAAAAGAAATTGGGTTTAAGCATACTTGTTGTGTAGTTGCTCCCTGCTCAAAAAAGTCGATCTTATTCCCCAACTCGGGTTGATATGTTGGGAATCATTGTCATTGCTTCATTAATTTTTCTATCTATTGTGTTCACATCATTTTGGTCAATTATGTTGTGGTCAACACTGCTTCTGAGAAAACGAGGTACATTCATCCCAAATACAGTGGCTCTAATTGAGTTCGGACTTGGATATACTTTAGGCAAGAGGTATTTGATAAAAAATTATCTTATCAATCCCTAAAGATCAGTACACTAATCCTTGGGGATCATAAATGAAAATGTTAAGAGTCAATCTCTACAAGAAAATCCAATCACACAAGGGAATAAACTCATAGGAGATTAAATTTTCATGTCCTTGATGTGTCCACTCATATATTATTTGTACACTCACACACAATCCATTAGGCACCAAGATTGTGATTCCAAGAAAAAAGACCAAGGATCTTCTGTAATTTGACGACAAAGTCAATTGTCGGTATAATTTATAAGGAGATTGGGTATGAGAGAGACAAATATACAAAGTTGTAGCTAGGATTTATAATTGTGTACCATTATCTTTAATTGTGAATGGGTATTTATGGGGAAGGAGTCCTTTAATTTCTAGAAATTTTTGTGGAATTAGGGATATGTTCATGGTCACAAACATACATAATAATTAGAATTGAATTATGTTTAATAGGGGTGAACGCGGTTCGATTGGACGGTTTGTGCCATATTTTCAACTAAAAACATTTCATATGGCTTGGAATTTTTTTCAAACCAAACTAAACAATTTTATTTTTTGAACCAAATCAAATCAAACCATAATTTGCCGTTACCTATCAACATATAGTAATATATTTAAAAAAAAAAAGTTAACATATAAGTTTAAACTAGAACTAATAATGTTAAATGTTAAATTACATTCATTTTTCCTATGAAACTAGTTAATAAATTATTTTTAATGTTGGTTGCTAAAAGATGTTAATAGAACAAGTATATATTTCTTCCTTCTTATTTACATTTTCTTGTTTGCCTTTTATATTGTTACATAACAGAGTCACATTCTGTTGTAATAGTTTAGGTAAAACTCATTTTCCTCTTACTAATGAGATAAAAAATAAGGACTGACACAATATGTTTAGATATACAAAGAATGATTGAGTTCGAGTTTATTGGGAATTGACAAATTTCATTCTCTAACTACTTTGATAAAGTAGAATGTAGTAGTATTAGTCGGGGAACTTTAATAGTTTTTACACAATAAATATGCTCTGTCTTTCGTTCTTTCCAAATCACAAACAAATTCATTAATTACCTAGGTACACAAACATTCATTTTTTTTTTTATCCAAATCACAATCACAAGTGTGTAATAATTTCACAAACAACAAATAAAAGAAAGAACAATGAAAAAAAATGGTTTGAATGGGAATTTGAGACTTATCGAGAGAAAAGAAAGAAGGAGGCGATTCAAGTAGAAATTAGCAGACTAATAAGCAAAATGGGACTAGCGATTCGCGATTGGGATTCGCATTTCGTTTAGCAATAGCGACAAATGTCAAATGTTTGAAAAATAAAAATTTAGGTTAGGGTTTCTAAAGCTGTGGGTGTGATTTGCTACCGTAATTTTGTAGAATTATGATTTAGATTGTCGAAATTAAAAGTTTTTTTTTTTCATTTATATCATTTGGGAATAATTTTAGTTTAGTTTAGATATCGGATCAGGGAATGTGTTGTAGACTTATAAAACCATGAGCCAATAATGATGAACTTATTTTATATGATTATTTCATTTGACTGGTTGTAATTTGTATTGTTAAATTGGTATTTTTTTTTTAAAAGTAAAAATTGTAAAATTTATAAGTTAATAAAACTAATCTTTTTAATTAAAAAAACTTAAAAAAAGGTTTAGTTCAATTTTTTGCGATTTTTGAAAATTGAAACATAAACCAGACCATTTTGAAACGGTTTGGTTCGTTTTGAAGGAAAAAAATCGTAGATCCACATGCACCTGAACAAAAGGTTTCGATTCGATTTGCAGTTTTGAAATTGTTTTGTGCAGCCCTAATGTATAGAAAAATTTGTGTAAATTATGTTATCATTTACACAAAGAGCAGAATAGCTCAAAAATATCCTATGCATGATAATACCTAATAAATATACTTTCATAATGGAAGGTATAAATGATAATACTTACTTATCCTATGCAGATTTTGATTATTGAACTTTATCACCAAGTCTTTATATTTCTAGTTTTTGCATCTATCTCAATTTTTATTTATATGGGGGATTGTTGGAAAATATTACTCAATAGAGGCTATTTTGACATTTTTCGTGTGATTAGTTTCTTTGTTAATGAATATCAAAATTAATTCTTTTTTTTTTCGTGAGAACATCGAGATCATAATATTTACTTGTCAAAAATGATGATCGAATTAATGAGAAATTGGAGCTCAAAGTGTACCTAGTGGAAGAGGTTTACGTGTTAGAGGAAAAATATTTGTGTGTCCCCTATAAAAAAGTTGATAAGGCAAAGACTATTTTACGTATGACAATACATTACGAAGGTACGATTATGAGTAGTGATGCTACCAAAAATCGTACTTGTATGATTTTCGAGCTTGACGACTGAGGATGAGCACGAACGAGATCTTTCGGTACCTGAAACAAAGGCGTCGAGGTGTGTCCTCGTCGTCCATCCGATGCTTAAGCCAGAGAGAATTTTAGAAAATGTATGTACTGAAAATTATGTGTAAAAATGTACCTAAATAATGATCCAAGACCCCATATTTATAGAGATAGGTAGCAGTGGACTCCTAGTAGGACTCATCACCTTATTTTTAGGAATTATTGTTAGGATAATTGTTGGATTAAAAACAGAAATCTTATTCTACATTACCTGCAGTACCTTCCAGGATAGACTCCTGATAGACCTAGAATGCTTGAATAACAATAATTGGATAGGGTTAGGGTTCTTTCAGGATGAGGACTAGTAACGCTCGATCGCGGAGCACTTTGAGAATTTGTCTAAGGCAAAATCTTGAGCACATAACTCGAGGACTACTGATGTGATTTTGGAGGCATTCTGGAAGGTCCATCCTCGAGGTATCTCGAAAACCATACAGGCTCGAGGACTTGGGTCCCATAATTGAAAAAGGGGACTCCTGGAAATCCTCGTGCTTGAGGTGCCATAATAATGAAGACATCAAGTAGCATAGAGGCTTTCTCTATGTACGTTTGCAAGGGGTAAAAATAACGAATCGGATTAGCACCCCAGGCCATTGTACTCGTGTAAGAGCACGACTTGTGAAAACTTCCACCTTCCACCTTCCACCTTCTACAACTCTTGAAAATAACGAACTGAAATTGATCCATAAGTAGGATTCAGGTTTTGCCTTTATTTTATTTATTTCCAATTGCCCTTCCACCTTCTACAACTCTTGAAACTTCAGTTGTTACAATCATTTTAATATGTTGTAAATGGCTTATTAATGGATGAAATTAACTAACCATTTATAGAGTTGAGCTTATAATAGAGGTCAATTTTCCTATACTCCACATATACGAAATTCCTTTCTTCTCTGTTTGCATATAATTTTTCAGTTTCTATATGCCCAAACTTTTATTTCACATTCTGTTAAAAGTCTTGGTGATAGTTTGGAATAAATTCAGTTTGTTAGACTAGAAACTTAAGTTCTCAATTTTTACTAGTTTATCTTTCTTTCATGGGCTACAAAGTTCAAACGAAATTTTAAACACTTACTGTAAAGGGACGAATCTGCTTTAAGGTAATTACGTAATACAGAGACCTGAGGTTGCTATTCTAACGTTTGAATAGAATATAATATTATATGAGTTTCCTAAAATGTCTTACTCAATCTAAATATACATCTGAGTTACTAAAGAGATTTGTTATCAACATATCAAGTCATGTCCTACTCCTATGTCAATTGGAAAACCCATGTCAAGAATTGAGGTGAGTAGATGAAGAATCCCTCATTGTACAAAAGTGCAATAGGTGGACTCCAATAATTGGCATATACAAGACCTCATATAACCTTTGAAGTAAACAAGATGAGCCGATTTTTGCAAGCACCTGCGGATTTACACATGAATTCTTTAAAAAGGTTATTTAGATATCTGATGGGAACAATTGGCCAGGCTAATGGATTTAGAGAAGCACACATTAGACATAACTGATTTTGTTGATGAGATTGGTCTTCATTCTCAAATGATAGAAGATCAACTGCAATGAAGTGTATCTATTTGGGAGATACATTTGCCACTTTGTCCTTAAAGAAACAGCATGTTGTAGTCAATCGAGTACTAAGTCAAAATAAAGAGCATTAGCATGCGCAACAATTGAAATCCCATGGCTCGAATCATTACTTAAAAGAGTTAAAAATCCCATCATGAATTGGTGTCTACACTGCAGTGTGATAACTTAAGTGCTAGTGTTCTAGCATCAAATCTTGTTCACATCCTCGGATGAAGCACATTGAATTGGACATACACTTTGTTATGCATAAGAGCATCTTCAACAATGGTGTAAAATTGATTGTAAATTGACATTTTCAAGATCATTTTTGCATTCTCATTTATATTTATGTGAATCTAAATTCAAATTCTACTCCAATGAGTAGATCTAAATGCTTTTTTTTTTGTCTCGTATGGATGTAAAAAAACAAATCTACATTTTTTTTTAACATTTTCTATCCAAAAATACAATTTCCATTTACTTTGTATCTCTCCATTGGAGAAGTTTTCGACTACTTTGAAGATATAAATTTTGTCTATTTTACATCGCCATTAGAGAGGCTCTAAAGTTCTTGAGAAGTAGTTAAAGAACATTATCTACCGTCCTCATATCAAATAGTAGACTTCTTACCTAAACCTAAATTCCTATTTCTTAAAGACAATCTAGGAATGAAAAATGTAGCATTTAGCTTGAGAAGGGGTGTTAAGATTTGAAATCATTCAATGGATAAGTATTGCAGTGGAAAGTTAAGGTTTTGAAGAAGAGGTACAACAGAGTAGAGGTTAAAGGCACATGATGCGTATTATGTTTCATTAAATACAAATTTATAAGTGGAAAGCTAAACTGTAATTTCATTCCTTGTAAAGTTTTTATGCTGATATAAGCTTTAGCAAAATTGGGTATCATTCTTGCTGAGGTAAAAATTAAGATCAACAAATTCTTTTCACGTAACATGATTTTCTCCTCCTAAACTCTCTTGTTTTGATACTCAAACTGGAACAAGAGGTGAAATTGTTATTTGAGAAGAAGATATTTAAATTTACATGATTTTCTCCATTTAGACGGGGTATATATAGATTTCCTTCAAGAGTTTGGGGCTAATTATATCTTTTTGGAAAATAACAAGTGGCGGTCTTTCACTAGTCGGCTTGTGACTGATTCTTTTATGCATTCGCATTTTATTCATTTATCTTGTGTGTCTCATGCTCATTGGTTTGGAAATTATGCCTTAAATATTTGCTTACACGCATTTTAATAGCAATTGTTTGCCAACTTGGAAAAAAGGCGATTCACACTTTCTTCTCCGAGCCTCTATATTTTTACCATCCTTGCATACTTTCAAACATCGCCTAAACAGCGCGAGCTTGTAGAATAAAATTTTTTATTCAACAAATATTCTACTAAGTTCGAACATAATTATTTAAATTTGGACTGCGAACATGAAGTATTGTTCCCCTTTTTATGATAATTAATATCCTGGTTAGATAGAATGTTTATAGTGATGATCACACATGATTAGGAGAGTGTCTTTTTGTCTTGCTCCATTCAATGTGCATGTCATTCAAGCTTGTTCATGGCCATTTACTTATCTGCCTTTCCGTATTCGATGGTTGAGATTGTTTCACTTTTTTATGATCGACAGCGAATCTATTGGGATTCAATGGCTAGGATGTGTTCTTGAACATTATGTATACGCCATGCTCTCAACTGCTTATATTCTTCTTTACTACAAGAAATGTGTGCTATTATTTCCCTTGTTGCTAATTATGATGAGGGATCTTTTCTTTCTCCAAGAATCATTATAAACATTGTTAATGATTTTTCATCACTGTTATTAGTTCCACTATATTTTCTTGATGAATCTTTCTTCGTTCTTATGTTGGCATCTCATTTTACCGAACGAGACTTTGGAATTAACCTAATCTTTCTTCTATTGTGCTAGGTCGAACATCCGTGACTCTAATGTTGGTGCATAGATTCAAGAGCTAGCAAAGAATGATTCAGAATATGGCAAATTTGCCATGTTTTTGCATTCTCTACATATGTGCATCTGAAGGAGATTGTCTATGGTTGAAAAGTGATGGAACTCATAGCTGATGCACCATGAGCTATCAAACAATCACGTTCCATTTCGTCCAACGTGATTATACCAAAATACATTCAGTCTATCCCCCATCTTCTGATTCAAGCAGTCCTTGCGATTAGAAACAATGGATGTACCAGATAGATTAGTTCATAGAATATGCCTTCTAGCTAGTTTATCTTTGTATATGCCAGACTTAGTTTGTAAATATATTTTCTTTGTAATCTTTCTTTATATCAATGAGAAATTTCTATTTTTAATATTTGGTTCGCTTAAGAATACAAAATTATAAATAATCAAACAACTTTGTCTGTTTGCTTTTCATTATTAATATTTCCCAAGTATATGTCGTTTCAAAAATGTTTAAGAAGTTCTATATCCTCTCCTATGAGCTATGTTCCTAATCTAACAACTTCGACTACTGTATATGGTCATTCCCACTTTGGACTTAGCAAACTGGAGCTCATTTCTTTATTTGCGAAATTTTTCTTGTGAACCTTGGAATTAAAATATATTTTCATCCTTTTCTAGTATATGGTGAGCTCAACTTGAGAGTCATCTCACTTTTCCTCTAGAAGGTCTAGGTTCACATTTATAGCCTCTTAATTTTGTTCGTTGTTATGTTCTAGTCTTCAGGTAAACTTACACCAATTTCAACTGCCATCATCACATCCATCCTATAAGCTAGGGAGAAAGGGTTTTCTCCGTAGTGGTTCGATAAGACCGTAGAATTTATGGTAGTTCATTGAACCATAACCCCTTCGCCATATCCAACTTTCTTTTTAAGATGCTTTTCAATGTCTTATTAATTGTCTCTACTTGTCCATTAGGTTGGGGGTAATAGGGATTGAAAAAGTGTCTATGGATCCTCAATTCGTCACACATTGTTTCAATTTTTTCCTTGGAATTGTGTACCATTATCTTAGATTATAGAATTCGGTACTCCGAACCAACAAATTATGTTTTTCCATATAAATTTGCAAGTATTAGCCTCAGTGAATTTGCGAAGGGTTCCGCTTCTACCTACTTGGTGAAATAAACTACTACTATGATTATGAATCTCATATTTGACATTTCTCTAGGCAATGGTCCAACGAAATCAATGCCCCATTTTGCGAATGGTCAGGGACAACTTTTAGTCTCCAGCTCTTGTATTGGGTTGTCACAGTATAGATGTGAACTTTTGGCACTTTTCNTATGAATCTCATATTTGACATTTCTCTAGGCAATGGTCCAACGAAATCAATGCCCCATTTTGCGAATGGTCAGGGACAACTTTTAGTCTCCAGCTCTTGTATTGGGTTGTCACAGTATAGATGTGAACTTTTGGCACTTTTCACACTTTTTAGTTGAACTCATTGCATCCTTTCTTATATTTGACCAATAATATTCTTATTTCAAGGCCTTTTGCACTAGGGAGTGCTCGCTAGCGTGATTTTCCCATATACCCTCATGTATTTATTTCATTATATACATTGCCTTATTCTCTTTATACATCTAAGTAGAGGAAATGTGTACATTCTCTTGAATAAGATATCATCTTCTAGTGTATATCTTACAGCTTTTATCCTCAATTTTTGTGCTACATTTTATCTTT
>CAIGRN010135497.1:9867-40138 GCA_903798345.1 Fraxinus anomala
AAAAAAAAAAAAAAAAAAAAAAAGATGAATCATAACTAAAAAATGTTGTATCCTCAAGTACTATAGACTTCCTTATGAACTTATTGTATGACTTATATATGTTGAGATACATCTTTTGGATGTCAAAATGACGTAACATCCAATTAGCAGACATCCTTAATAGCATAAGAAACATGGCCGACATTACTTCAATTTGCATTGTAGGACATGTACAATCCAACCACATATGATGAAGAGAAGTTTGCTTTGCAAAGGTAGGCTTATCTTTTAAAAAAAAAAATCATCATACAACCAGCTATATTGGTTGTCAAAAGCAAAGTTCGTGATAGTAGTCTTGATATTTATACCATGTCCATATATTAACAACTTTCAAAAATAATAGAAACAAACATCCATATACTACAAAAAAAGGAAAAATAAAAAAGCAATAATACACTAAAAAGACATTAAAACAAATCTTAAAACAAACACCTAACAAAATAACTCCCCGTATCATCTAAACATTCATTAGGAGTCATTAACTCATACCACCAAAATTTAAACAAGATTGAAATATCATTTAAGTAGAAACACGGATCAATAACATAATTTTCATCATTGAAATGATTATGCCTGCATCACAAAAACATCCAATGTCACTTTATCACGAAAGTTGCATATTGTGTCACTTTATTAATAAAATGTCAGATGTACTAAAAAATTGTACCAACTTACTTATTTTTCGGCACGAGTCCTTTCTTGTGCTAATTTTCAAATGCATCAACATCGGCTCTGAATAGAGGACACAAACCAATTGTGAATGCAAAAGTATCCTTCACAACACGTTTCTTACTCCCAGATATAAAATTATATTCATTAACCCAAGGCATTGAAGAAGTGTAGCAGATTTCTTTTGTCTTTTTAAAGGTACATCGGAATTACTCCATCGATAACTACAATATCAACATTCTGAATTTCGCAAAAAAAAAAAATTAAAATAGTGTCAAATTANAAAAAAAAAGTTATTAAAAAAAAAAAAACACAAAAAAAAAAAAAAAAAAAAACACAATTATATCTTGAATTTTATTTTTAGCTAAAATAGCTACCACGATTTCATCAATTTTTTACTTATATTCATCTTTGAATTCAATCTTCTCATTTAGTTCAACCCCACATTTAGTTAGGAAATAATCAAAATGTACATAAAGGGTCTGTATCATACATAAAATCACATGCATGAAGGTAGTAAAATTACGACATCATCATAAGGATCATTAAAAATACGAAAGGTTATGCATATAAGCATCAATGGAAACTATCATTATAGGGATGGCCAAAAAAAGAACAATCGTCGTACCTAGGGTGCTCAACATTTCAAAATACAAAATAAGGCACTGAAAGGTGCTAAATATATCAAGACCTTCCCAGAGGTAGAATTATTTTTTTTTTTTTAAAAAAGGTGGACGTGATTCTTTGGAAAAATAAAATGAAACATATTCAGGTAGGAAATTGTTAAAGAGATATTCAACGGTGTGTTCTCATCACCATCACCATCATCATCGCCTTCTAATTTTATGTATCATACATAAAATCAAATGCATGAAGATAGTAAAATTACGCATCATCATAAGGATCATTAAAATATATGAAAAGAAATATGCATATAAGCAATAATGGAAACTACCAATCTAGAGATGGCCAAAAAAAGAACGATCGTCATACCCGAGTGTGCCCAACATTTCATAACATAATCCAAGGCACTGAAAGGTGCTTAATATATTAAGACCTTCCCAAAAGTAGAATTAAATTTTTTTTAAAAAAAAGATGGACGTGATTCTTTGGAAAAATAAAATGAAACATATTCAGGTAAGAATTTGTTTAAGAGATATTCAACGATGTGTCCACATCACCATCATCATCGCCTTCTAGTTTTATGTCTCATACATAAAATCAAATGCATGAAGGTAGTAAAATTACGACTTCATCATAAGGATCATTAAAAATGTGAAAGGAAATATACATATAAGCAACAATAGAAACTAACATTATGGAGATGGCCAATTACCCTAAGGCACCCAACATTTCAAAACATAAACAGATGCATTGAAAGGTGCTTAATATATCAAGACCTTCCTAGAAGTAGAATTAATTTTTTTTTTTTAAAGTGATGAACGTGATTCTTTGTAAAAATAAAATGAAACATATTCAAGTAGGAAATTGTTTAAAAGATATTCAACGGTGTGTTCTCATCACCATCAACATCATCACCTTCTGATCCTTTATAGTCGATAAAAGGAGCGAACTCGCTCAAGTTAATTAATGTTCGGATATTCTTTAGATAACCATGCTTTAACTTGTCATATCCCAGCTGAAGTAATTTGGCTCCAAGCATGGTCATGAACTCCTTGAACTCGATTGAATCCTTTTGCGCCTTCATCGTCGCCTCACAACTTGCTACAAGATTCACCTTCAATGAGGCAATCACCTTCTCATCCTCTTTCACCTATTTGTCCTTGTCAAATATGTTCTTTTCAAAGTTTTCAATAATCTTCCTCATCTATTCAGAATCCAAGACTTTTACTCCAAGATAACATCAGCTTGATCAAGTCTCTTCTCTTTCTAGCTAATATTATCTTTATTAACAAGAGGCAAGGAAGAAAGTGATCAACAAATATAATTGAGTGGATCGATATCTTGATACTTACGTGTTGTTATCAACTAGTATTTCATCTTAGGTGGCTCTATGGAGATTTTTCACAAGGGTGAATGGCTCGATAGGTTCATTATGGGTCGATGTGGTAGGCATGATAGTGACTGGAGTAGCAATCGATGGTACAAAAATATTGTTCGTTTGTAATACCTCAAGTACACGGATTAACAAGTAATAAAATAGATTTGAGTCCAAGAATCGTACTCGTAGAGATTGTATTGGTTTAAGTTCCAAGTGACTTGGCCTTAACCGAAATAATGGAATTTAGTGATTTTCTACAACTAAATTGTAATCAACTAATTTACTATTAATGCAAGACCTAAATTAACTAAAATCAATGCATAGTTGTAATTAATGCAACTATGATTAGACTATGATGATGTAAAATGCACTAGAATTCTAGATCCTCTTATATCAATTTCATTTAACCTCGAACCTTATAATTTGACGACACAATTCAATTATGAAAATCGATAATATTCCTAATTTGTTTAACAAAAATCTCTCTCGAGTAGAATTAAATCTATCTTTACATGTGACCCGATTATACTTATATGAAGGATGCAAAAATACGATAATGCATTAAAAATTTGTGAATAATTAAAGATCGCAAAGAGGATATCAGTATATTTCTATCATCTATCGGACTCTACGACAATTGACACTATAACTTATTTTCAATTTCTCGAGTGTAAAACAAGCCACAATACTCATACAACTATTGCGCATATAATTGTAGAGAAGAATAAACATATGAAAACCATTCAAAAATTGAAAACGTGATTTGAATGTCAAAAAGAAATAGAATCAAAAGTTAAAGGTACATGATACAAGTTTCATCGTAATCCTAGCACAAGACTAATTTAGTCTAATATGCTAATGGAAAGAAAAACAAAAGAAATAAAAATAATTCATCACCCGGAGTTCCTTGATTCGAATTTGCCTTTGTTCTTCACCTCTCCAAGAAATCACTTGTTCAACCATAATTTAGAGATAACAATTTTTATTTATACTCATCTATAAAGAGTTCCAAGATCTCCAAAATTTGTCCAAATAAAAGTCCAAGCAGAAGTTTCCTTGTAGAAGTGAAAAACTGAAAAGGGAAAAATCTATTCTGCCATTGGCCTGGGCGATCACTAGGCAATAATTTTGAGCCATAGTGGTGATTTTGAAGGGTGGGCATGCTCAAGCTATTTTTTATTTTCCAGATTTTGTACTCTAGTATTTTTCTCATAACTTTTTTTTCGATATCGGATTGAGGTCATTCAAAGTGTATTGGATAGCTAACTCAAATGGCTACAATTTTTCTTGAAATATCAATTTTTCAATTCGAATATTTTCTATGCCAAAAATGAGATTCAATCCTAGGCGAAAAATATGAAGCATAACTTGTGCAGTTGAAAATTGTTTTGTGAAAATACTATGACTATAATTCATTCTTTTGACTTTCAATTCCATCCAGTTGATCATATTTGATCAATCATTATTTTGTGATTCGAATTAACTATTGGATATTTTTCCTTCCATTCTTTTCCAAATTCTTATAAACGGGTCCAAAACTGAAACAAAAGGAGATAAACCTAAGTTAAGTAGAAATCAACACTTTAACGATATAAAAGCTTAGTAATATGACCTAAATAAGTGCACAAAATGTACTTATCAAACACCCCCAAGCTAAAATCTGTATTCATCATCGAACAAAAAAACCTTAGGCATAAACCATATGACTGCCCCAAGCAAATCACGAATAATAAACTAAACGTTGAAATATTTCTCATATGCCTCATGTTCAAATTTCAGTTAACATTTTAGAAATATTCAAACAACATCAAAAATAAATTTTACTTATCCGATGCTCGATCTCCCATGTGTGTGTGATTAGCCAGTATTGAACTCACATCCATACATGAACATAACCAATCTAGTGCTATTGATTTACTCATAGTATCAATCCTCTTATGATCAGTTTTTCCTCATACCTCTCATGCAAAATCACTCATTATGTTTTTCTTTCCAATCGTGAGGTATTTCTAGCATGTGTTTCTAATAATCATGATAATGTATTTTTATACCCAAAGTGATAAGAATTAGATACTTGTAAACCTAGAATGAAGATGGTAAGTATTTCATGAAGTCACATAGCGAGATTTAGGTCAATGACTCTCAAATCAAATGACTATATGACACCAGGTTTTAGATACCCTAGCAGGTTTAATAACTCAAGTTATAAAGGCTACGAAGAAAGGTATAAGATATATCACACTTTCTCTTGATATGATATTTGAATTTTAAAAATGATCAGTGCCCATCCTGGACTCCTTAATTTAAACTCCTTCAACCAAACGTGGGATCCAAGAACTCCAAACCATCAAATTTTTATGAATATAAGCACTAGCCTTCCTACCCTCGAAATGTTTTTTAAAATTTTGGTTACTATATTAAGGATCTAGGAATTCAACTCGAGCCTAGGTCAACAATATCAACGGCTCAATCCACATAATCAAGTCATGTCCCAACATAAGTGAGAAGTCAATGACGATATGCTCAAATAATCAAGTCTAACATGGATAAGTACTCAACTTAAAAATATAAATTATGGTGTCTTCCAGTATTCCAACTAAATCAGTACTCAACTCAAACAAATAAATACAATCATTAGCAGGTAAGTCATTCAACGCTATATTAGACACTACTTTTGGGTTTTTCAATTTAAAAACAATTATATAGACCTGATCAACAATTGAAAAACAAATATGTATCATAATACTTAGCCCACCCCAAACTAAAAATTGTCCCCAATGTAAAGGCAAAAATTAGCAAAATAAGGGAGTAAAAGATCAGAAATTCCTTGACAATACATGTACAGGCCGAAGTGGTGGGCCAACGTCTTGTTAGGATTGATTTGAAATGTTTAAGCCCAACCTCGTGCTCGAGTGTCTATGATGAACTTGAAAACCAACTATAATGTAATGAAAAAAACCATGTAAATGCAATAATAAAAAAAAAAAGTCACTAAAATATTAATGTAATTCCTAAAGCTACTTGTAATGTAATAGTCAATCAAAATAAGTGAAAGGGGATAGAAAAATAGGCTATCTTCCATTAAGTGCTTAATTTAAAGTCTTTAGCTAGACTTCGTGGAGGAGTTAATCATGGTGGTTTAAAGTGGACTGCATCGACAAAGTAATTAACACCATGTTTAGCATTGCCAATCCCTTTTCTCGATTCTCCAAACTTCAAAAACTATTTCTTCATCGTTAAGGTTCCCAATGATTCCATATATTCCCTTCCTATGTGGACATTTTTTATAATCATTTACTTCTTCCTCTTTAATTTTTTGGCTTTTCTTATTATGGGATAGCTTTTTAACAATGACACAAACCTTGAATTTTATTGCTCGTCATTCACTCTCAAGGTTAGTTTACCTGCTTCGAAGTCCATAACGGTCCGACTTGTGCATTAGAATGATTATTCTAAGATCAGTGATACATCCTAATATTTTTCTATGTCTAAGACAAAGAAGTCCGTTGGAAATATGAACTTGCCCACTTTTATAAGAATGTTCTCAACCACTCCTGGAGGTGTTTGATTGATTGGTCTGCCAATTGAAGGGAGATTGTAGCATCATCTAGCACTTCTAAACCTAATTTCCTATAGACGAAAGATGCATTAGATTTATACTTGCTTTCGAATCACAAAAAGCTTTAAAAGTATAACTATTTCATATTGAGCATGGTATTATGACACTCATTGGATCATTTAATTTATGAGATAGTTTGTGTTGCAAGATAGCACTGCACTCTTCATTTAGCACGATGGTTTCAAATTCATTAAGGTTTTTTTCTTCGATAACATCTCCTTCAAGAACTTTGTATAGATTGGTACTTGAGATATGGCCTCAAGTAACGGGATATTGATATGAAGTTTTCTGAAGATCTCTTCTTCAAGCTTCTTTTTTTATGCTTTCATAGGTGGATCCTCAATTATTTCATTCTCTAAAACACTTATGACCATTACCTTCTGTTTAGGATTTGTCTTAGTATTTGGTGTCTTGCCTTCTATGGCAAGTACCATTTGTCCCATCTGAGTTTTCAGGATCTTGATTGTAGCAATCTAATTTTGAAGGGTTGTCTCTGTCCTTCTCATGAATTTATTTTTTGCCTTCATATGGTGTTGGATTTTCCATAAATTTGCCAAACATCTCTTCCAAATGAATTATCTTCTCGGATTACTAATACTAATAACCCTGCAATGTAGTGGGAATTTGATTACTGCAAGAAAATTTTTGATGCTTTATCCAACTAGGGTTGAAAGTGTCAGAATATGGATTCTTTTGTTGGCGTTGACCCCTTTGTACATATTCAATGTATTCAATATCTTGTATAAGAATTGGACAATCTAATGTGATATGATTTGCTCCGGATTCTTCACAATTTTGCTACTTGGGCTTACTGCATTAGCTGACTGTGATATGCTCTCAACCTTATGAATTAATAAGTCAATTTTTACAGACAATACCGTTTAAGTATCCACCTCATACACTCATGTTTAGCTATGTCAACGAGTCGAGCTCGAGCCGAAAAAAAAAAGTTCGGCTCGGCTCGAGCTTTTTTGGGCCCGAACCTCAGCGGCTCGAGCTAAGCCTGACCGAGACTTAAAGAACAGCTGCCTGTGCAGACAACTGTAATATTATTATTATTATTATTATTATTATTATTATTATTATTATTATTATTATTATTATACGAGTAGGCTCGCACTGGCCGACGTCCCAAATTGGGGCTCAGCCCGAGTCGGCTCGATTTCGGCTCAGGCTTTTTCCGAGTCGAGCCCGAGCCACCCGAACCTGTGAGCTTTTTTGCCATCCTTACTCATGTTGCCTTCTTATAAACAAGTCACTCGATGCTCACATGTCTATGGTAGTAGCTACTCTCTCAAATAATTACAAGGCTTCATCGATTGTCTTCGTAAATAAGGAGCCATTGGATGATAAGTCCACCTTACTCTTGTAAGATGGAAGTAGAACTGTATAGAAATATTGAAACCGCCCTTTATTGATGTCATGATGAGGACATTTTAAAAGTATGCTCTTGAACATGTTCCAAGCTTCATCAAAGGATTTGATTTCTTCTTGCCGAAATATGGATATGTCATGCTTCAACTTTGTTATCTTAGCCGCTGGAAAGAATTTTGTGCAAATTTTTTTAGCCAAGCCATTCCAAGTAGTCATATTGGCAATATGTTGTGAGTCTAACCATTCAAGAGCTATATCATGTTGAGTATGTGAAAATAATCTCAACTTGATAGTATCATCTAAAATCCCTTGATATTTGAAGTGTTAACATATCTCTAGAAATCGAGAGACGTGCATGTGTGGATTCAGATATGCCCACCATAAAATTGATGTACATTCTAAAAGAAATAGATGACGTTGGTCTTCAACTAAAAGTTTTGTTGTCCAAACGAAGTATAAACGACGCTACGCTGGCTCTGAATGATTTACGGAGTCATGAAATCCTCAACTAGCATATTCCCTTCATCGGAAACCACCGCTTCATTTACTTGAATAACCAGATTATTTTGTTCATTGATCATCTCTTGTTATTGTTTTTGGTCTTTTGTTATTGTTCTTCTCTTTGCCTACGATGAAAAGTGAAAAACGCAAGTTCGGCCCTAACAACACATAGAGAGGGGTGAATAGGTATAATATGCAAAATTAAAATATTATTAACTAACTAGCAACAAATTACTAATTAATTATCTCTAGATGGTTAATCATGCAGTCAATTTAATCCTAAATTTAAATATCACGGATCATTCATTCATAATATAAAGCAGTAAAGGAACAACGATATGATCACAGAGAAACCCAACTAGGAAAAACTTCCGACGATTTTCCAGTTAATCCAATATAAACGATTCAAGACTTACATGCTATCACACTAGACGACACGTACTATCTGATCTCCTAACTGCAATTCAACAGCTCTCCTGAATTCTATGCTCCCCTGCACCAATTTCAGCTGACGACCCGTACTATCTGGTCTCTTGACTGCAATTCGACAACTTTCCTGAATTATGTGCGCCTCTGTACCAATTTCAGCTGCAATAACCAACGCTCTCCTGGAACTCCGCTATCCTATAGCAGCCCCTATCTTGCTAGAATCGCCTATCTCCTGTAGATCACGAAAAACAACCCATTCTTCGCAGACTGGAACTCCTGTCGCCTTTCTCGATATTCAGCACCTCTGACAGATATGTAGAAAATATGATTTTTGGTGTTTGGATTTGCTCTCAATGTTTTTCTCATCAAAACTCTTACAAGAAGTGAAGGTTGAATGATATGATGTGATAGATTCACTCTCTGGCATGTTTCTCTCAAATGTCAACCTTAGAAAATCGCGCATGTGAGTTCTGTTATTTATATGTAGGTCAAGAAATAAATGGACTGGGTAAAAAGCCTTGAAATCGCCAAATAAAAATTTTCTGCATAGCACTGTCGGTCGAGCGAGGGCCCGCGACAGTCGAGCGACAACGTGTCGCTCGAGCGAAGGAGGGACGACAGTCTAGCGTCGATGTTTATGCTTTTGTAGCTCGAGAAAACCCTTGGCGACAGTCCAGGAAAATCCACGCTGTTTTCCTCCTTGTTTCAAACTCGAAACTCTAGACCTACTAACTTTTGAACTAATTGTACATTACTCCTTAAACTTTTACAACCTATCTATTTAAGTCTTTTTGTCCACAAAATTTGCAAATTACATAAATCAACTAAAACCTAACAAACTCCCCATTTGACATTCTGTGACAAAACAATAATCTATATCAAGACAGTAATCAAATAAAAATTACAGACTCAAAAAATAACACAACCTACAACTAACAACTGTCTTGAACGAAAAACTGTAGTACCTGTTTCCTGAAATAGACAAATCAAATACCACTGTAAAACGTGTGGAAAACAAGATCAATAATAATCACAGTTCAAACAATTTAATTGTAGGTATAATTTATACAAATGTAGCTTAGAAAGCATATTTTTTAGTTTTATATCAAAAACTAAACTAAGACATAGTATCAATGCAACCCAACATACCAGGAAAACACATTGATATTACTAAAACATCAAACTTAGTTTAGCACAACTGAAATCAAAAGTAGTACATCAGGTAAGTAAATAAAACAAAAACAATAAAGCATATCCCATGTAAAATATCTACTCCCCATGTAAAATACTACTCCCTTTTTTGTCGCACAATGACAAGGGACATAAATATAAATGCCAAAAAATATGAATGTTCAGATGTAGGAATAGATAGGCAATATATAAGTATTTATGTCTCTCCCCAATGACCCCTCAAACATAAATTGCAGATGTCAAAAATGAAAATTCTTCCCACAATACAATGACATTAGACAATGCAGTTGTTAGCAAGCATAAGTATATTCAATGAATAGTAAACCATCCCACATACTCAGTTCAAGTAAAGCATAGAATAAATTGTATAAGTGACTCATATGTGTAAAGTGCCACTAATCTTCTGTAAGCAGGACTCCAAACCTTAAATTTGTGAGAAATGACATGCTAAACATCACTGTCAATAAGTTTATTCATTTACTAATGAAAGTCAAACCATATAAAGTGCATTAGGACCTTTAAATAAGAGCTCATTGAATATTTATTCTT
Organism: Fraxinus anomala; assembly: GCA_903798345.1. Classification (NCBI taxonomy): domain Eukaryota; kingdom Viridiplantae; phylum Streptophyta; class Magnoliopsida; order Lamiales; family Oleaceae; genus Fraxinus; species Fraxinus anomala. The sequence goes on from CAIGRN010135497.1 coordinate 20,241, forward strand.
TTTCTTTTCTCCCCCTGACTTATTGCATATATTTTTCACGATTTTAAAGCTCATAATTATTTTTCAGTCTTAAGTGCAGGCTCCCTTTCATTAAGCGACTAAAATAACCAATGTAGCGAGTTTTAGGCCAGTCAGTTGACCTTAGGCATCAGGTTATGAGAAACCTCACAGGCTTAATTGATCGAGTCAAATAGGTTTCAAAGAAGAACATATGAAATTGAGCATTTTCCTCCTTTTTTTTATTTATCAGGGATAAATATGAGCCTAGGTCTAATAAATAAGGTCAATTCAATTTCAAAGTCACCCTACTAACATGTGACTATCATCCTAAATCTAACACATGCGGTAGAGTCCCACTAACAAGATATGGTGTACGATGCAGATGGTATATGAAGAGACATATATTAAATACTACATACATAACCAAAGTCAGCAACAGAAAATATCTTACAGCTCATCAATTAAACTTATGTTTGATCACATTCAACAAAATCAAGTTTAATGAATATCATGCTATAAAATAATTTTCTGCATAAAATATTTTTGTTCTCCCTTTTTAAAATATTGACTCATAACAATAAAATATATTTTTATTTGTTTTCTCGTATAAAACATGAATACACCAAGCACACAAAATAAAACAAAAAAAAAATCAAATTCACATAAACAAAACACAAATAAGAAATAGAAATGTATGAGAATAAATAAATGAATGAACATGATGCATGCATAACTTAATGTCACATAATAATAAAGCACAAGCATGCAATAATAAAAATACCTAATCAGTTAGGTACAAAAATGTTCTTACCTTTAAGAGCCCCGTGATCTATTTCATAATTTTTCAAATCACTTTTCCTCACCCAAACTTGCCTAGTGACAGGAACATATCCAGTCATCTGTGTCATTAATTTGGTCAAACGAATCACCTGATTAGTAAGAAAGTCAACCTGACCAACAAACTTCTGATTCTTATTTCTATTTAAGTTACAATCTCTGTTTCTGTTCAGGAAATGACGACACTTAGGCCTTATCTGTCCTAACTCACCACGGTGAAAACATGTAGGGATAAACCTAGAACCAATGTTATGAGATAGTTGATATCTATTCCTAGGTTGGCGAGTCCTACGCTGTCTAGTAGGCCTTGTCTAACAAATCCCTTAAGATTGGGGTTAGGCACATATTTAGGCTGGTCAGTAGCAGGGACAAACGTGGTCTTAGAAGTACTATCATTGTTTCCCTTAAAACCTAGACCTCCCTTATTTCCAGCCGGCTTGTCCATTCATAAAATATTTTCTAACTTTTCAGAACCACTAAAGAAGGCAAGCAGTTGAGACTTAGAATGTTCTAAGTCGATCAGAAGGTTCTTAATCGGTATGTCTAAGGTTTCTTTCTTAGTGGTCAACTCACTAAATCTCCTAGATGACTTCTCAAACTCACTGGTGAGGTTCTTAACCCAAGTCTCTAACGTTTTATTCATGGATTTCACTTCACTCAGGATCAAGGTAGATTCCTTAATGTGCACTACTAACTTCTCTTATTCCAATTCAAGTTCATTATTCTTCGCACTCAAAGCCTTGTTTTTAGTAAGAATCTTAAGACTCTTCTCATACATCTTATTATTAGCCTCTTGGATATCTTCCTCATTTATGGGCTCTTCATCCGAATCCTCACCACTACTTACGTTTTCGACCTTCTCACTCTCCTTATCATATTCATTCCTAATTCTAGTAATAAAGACAATATACCTTCCATTTTCCTCACGAGTGAATTTCTCACTCTGATTGTCCGAGTTAGACTCGTCATCAGTGAGAGTAGCATTCATAACCTTTTTCTCACTTCTTCTACTACTAGGGCACTCTCTCTTCATAGATTTAGATTTTCTCATATATTCACTCAGTCCAGCTTTGTATCTCTCTATTAAGGGTTATTTTTCTTCCTAAATATTTTTTCGAATTTTTTAGCCAAGTAAGCTAACTCCTCATCAATCGGAGAATCAGAATCAGAAGATTCGGTTCAGATATTTCTCACGGATTTCATGGCCAGAAATTTATCTTTGACATGGTCATCTAAGGCCAACTCATACGTCTGGAGGGACCTAACTAACTCCTCTATCTTAATAAAATCTATGTCCTTACTTTCTTCAGTTGTAGTAACCTTAGATCTAAACCTCTCAGGTAGGGATCTAAAGACTTTTCTAACAATTTTAGACTCTGGGATTCTCTCACCTAGGTTGAAACTAGAATTCACCATGTCATTTAAGCTCGTATAGAAGGCATCAAACATCTCATCTTTTCTCATTCAAATCTCTTCAAATCTAGTGGTTAACATCTGCAGTTTAGAATTTTTAATAGTTTTAGTTCCCTCATGTGTGATCTGTAGAATATCTCAAACTTCTTATAGATACTCTCCTAAATTCTTCAAGAGATATAGCCCTAAATAAGATATATAAGGCTTTGCTATTCCAGTTACACTAATCTAGGTTTGTCCTAGTTCAATTAGCAATGGAAGTGGGGGTCACTATGTTGTCTACAGTAGTACTAGGGGCACTCCAACCATTCACCACACTCAACCATATACGCTCACCTATGGATTTTAAAAAGGCTCTCATCCTAACTTTCCAGTATGCATAATTGCTCCCGTCAAAGAATGGAGGTACGGACAGTGAATAACTCATCTAGAATAATATACTAAGGGTCAGGAATCGATTTAATACTCTGATACCAATTGAAAAACGCAAGTTCAACCCTAAAAATACCTAGAGGGGAGTGAATATGTGTAATATGCGGAATTAAATTCTTATTAACTAACTACCAACAAGTCACCAATTAATTATCTCAGTTAATCATGCAGTCAATTTAATCTGAAATTTAAATACAACAGATCATACATTCATAATATAAAGCAGTTAACGATAACGGTATGATCATGGAGAAACCCAACTAGGAAAAACTCCGGACGCTTTGCTAGTCAATCCACTATAAATGATTCAAGACTTACAGTCTACCGGACTAGACGACGACATGTATTATCTGATCTCATGACTGCAATTCAACAGCTCTCCTGAATTCTATGCTCCCATGCACTAATTCCAGCTGCAATAACCACTGCAATAACCAACGCTCTCCGGGAACTCCGCTATCCTGCAGCAGCCCCTAGCTTGGTAGAATCGCCTATCTCCTATAGATCACGAAGAACAACCCGTTCTTCACAAATTGGAACTCCATTCGCCTTCCTCGATCTTCAGCACCTCTGACAAATATGTAGGAAGTATGGTTTTTGGTATTTAGATTTGCTCTCGATGTTTTTCTCACTAAAACTCTCACAAAAATTGAAAGTTGAATGATATGATGTGATAGATTCACTCTCTGACCTGTTTATCTCAATTTTCAACCTTAGAAAATCGTGCATGTGAGTTCTGTTATTTATATGTAGGTCAAGAAACAAATGGATTGGATAAAAAGCCTTGAAATCACGAAATAAAAATTTCCCAGATAGTATTGTCGCTCGAGCGAAGGCCCAGCGAGCGACAATGTGTCGCTCGAGCGAATGAGGGGCGACAGTCTAGCGAAGATGTTTCTGCAATCCAGCCAAAAATCGCTCCGTTTTCCTCCTTTTTCCAAACTAGAAATCCTAGACCTACTAACTAACTTTTGAACTAATTGCGCATTACTCCTTGAACTTTTACAACCTATCAAATTAAGTCATTTTGTCCATAGAATTTGTCAATTACATAAATCAATTAAAACCTAACAAAAAGTATGTTTGATTTTCAGATCAACTGGTATTAGTTCATTGTCTCTCGAACTTTGCAGAACAATCTTGAATGATAAGCAGTATGAGCACTAAAATAAATAGAAATAGAGAAATTAAATAAAAGTAAAAAAATGATCGAATTAGTACCAAGATAAATGAATATAAACTTAAATACAATCCTCAGAAACGACATAAAAAACTTGCTATGAAAATATTTTTCATTTGTAATACCGCAAGAGCGGGATAGTTAAAAAGTAATAAAACAAATTTGAGTCCAAGTATTGTACCCATAGAGATTGTATTGATTTAAGTCTGAAGTGATTTAGCCTTAACTGAAACAATGGAATTTTGTGATTTTTCTATAACTAAATTGTAACCAACTAATTTACGTATGAATGCAAGACCTAAATTAAATCAAATCATTGCAAAGTTGTAGTTTTTGCAAGTGTGATTAGAATATGATGGTGTAAAACACACTAGAATTCTAAATTCCCTAGCAATCCACTTTAATCCCGGATCCTATAATTGAATAACACGATTCAATTATGAAGAACGATAATATTCCTAATTTGTTTAACAATCTCTTTTAAGTAGAATTAAACATATTTTTATATGTGACCCAACTATACTTTTATAATGGATGTGAACATACAAGAATGCATTAAGAATTTTTAAATAATTAAATATCACGTAGAGTATAGCGGTATATTTGAATCCTCTATCGGACTCTACGACAATTAACATTATATCTAACTTATTTTTAATCTCTCGAAGGTAAAACAAGTCACAATACTCATTCAACTATTGTGCATATAATTGTAGAGAAGAATAAATCCATGATAACCATTGAAAAATAAAAAAAAAACGTGCTTTAAATGCCAAAGAGATAAAAAATGAAGAATTAAAGGTTCATGATACAAGTTTCATCATAATCTTAGCAGAAAGCTAATTTAGCCTAACATGCTAAGGGAAAGAAAACAAAAGAAAAAAATAATAATTCATCATCCAAAGTTCTTTGATTCAAATTTGTCTTCGTACTTCGCCTCTCCAAGCAATCAATTGTTCAACCCTAATTTGAAGTTAACGATTTGTATTTTTACTTCGCTAAAAAGAGTTCCAAGATCTCCAAAAGTCATCCAAATAAAAGCCCAAGAAGAAGATTCCTTGTAGAAGTGAAAATCTGAAAAAGGAAAAAATATATTCTGTAATTGGCCTTGGCCGTCGCCTAGGCAATACTCCAGCTATTTTTTTATTTTCCTGATTTTTAACTTTATTATTTTTGTGATAACTTTCTTTTCCAATATCGGATTGAGGTAATTCAAAGTGCATTGGATAGCTAATTCGAAAGACTACCGTTCTTCTTAATATATCAATTATCCAATTCGAACATTTGATATGTCAAAAATGGGTCTCAATCTGAGACAAGAAATATGGAGCATAACTTGTGCGACAAAGAATTGATTTGTAAAAACACTTTGATTCTAATTCACTCATTTGACTTGTGATTCCATCCAATTGATCATATTGATCTTCAATCATCATTTTGTGGTTCGAATCAACTATAAGATATTGCACTTTAGTCTTCGAACTTTAGATTTCCTCTATTTTTAATTCCATTCTTTGCCAAATGCTTAGAAATGGGTCCAAAATTGAAACAAAATGAAATAAATCTAAATTAAGTAGAAATCAATATTTTGACGGTATAAAAACTTATTATTATGGCTCGGCAATTGTGTTAGTGGACAGTCTAGTGCAAGGGCGAGCGAGTCTTGAACCAACATGGAAACCACAACATGATTCCTTTGTTTTTTACTCTTCAATTATATTGCCGCGCCAATTGTGCTATCTCAACAGCTGCATGATCAAAATCTATCACTTCAAATAATAAAGCCGTGACATAGTTACAATCATAAAAATAACAAAGAGATAAAACAAAAAAAAAGGAGAAAGCAATAAAAATACGAAGAAGGTAAAATTCTACCCCTAGGATGGCTGATCTCGATAGACATATTTTGGTGAGTAAGAGCAATATCCATTTTCTCGTGCAACGGCTCCAACCAAACCATGACTTCCAACTAATTTTTTAGAGTGCCTGAAACAGATATCGATGGTTGAAAATGGAAAATCTTAGATTTCCTCAATCCAAAAGGAAATTTTCTCTCACGAGGACGGACAAACAGAAAACCTAGGTTTCAAATCGTTATTTGAATATGGATAGTAAAGGATGGTAAAATCTGAAAAGAGTATGAAAGGTGAAATTTGTTACGATCTCTTAACCACTTCATCTCCTAGACGAGCTTAAGAAGTTTAAAAGAATAAGGTATTTGATTTTCTAGACACAAACAGAAAAATAAGTTAGCATTAGACAATCATTTGGGACTATCTCAATATATAGGTGAAATCTCTCGTACTTGTTCAATAATGATGCGATGAACGGATGAAATGGAAACCTCAAACAACCATTGAAGCTATCAATGTAAACTCACCTGTCTCCCACCTCTATAAGGTAATCGCTAGTAGGCCTCATGGAATCGGTATTTATGATCAAAATGGTGTAAAAGACTTTTAAGAGCCTCAAACAAGGAAGTTTTATTGCATTGTTACATATCTCTAGAATTTTCTAGACTAACTTAGGAAACAAAAAAAGTTTAGGGGTAGTAAAAATTATCTAGAATTCACTAGAGATTATTGGGAAGCAAGCAAAATCAAAATATAAAATAATGAAAAAAATATAAAATTCTAGAATTGATTCTATCGTCTTTGTATGCCTATAAATAGGATGCAGTAGATTCAAATGGAATAATAGAGAGCCAAAAAAAAAAAAAAAAAATCTAGCCAATTTCATTGTAATAAGCCCATTTTCTAAACTCCTATTTTAGTGAACTATAAATTCTTCCTTTAACTATCTGGTTCATTAAAGTATCTCCCTATCATTTCTCCACATAAAATCTACTTAACCAATTCTATCTGAATTAATTTATTTCTCATACCAACAATAAAATATCATTAGTGGAATCAGAGTTTCGTTCGATTGATATTGGGCGTAAGCATATACTATGACGCTTTCCATTCATCAATTCATGTCCCAACATTTAATGGAGACAACTACGATTTCTAATCCATTAAAATGAAGACTTATTTTTGTGCGCAAAATTTATGGGATGTCGTCAATGACGGGTATATTAACTTAGATGACATTTCCACTCTAACAGCTGCAAAAAAAGAAGAAACTTAAAGAGAATCAACAAAAAAATTCTCTAACACTACTTGCTCCACAAATGAGCTTGACAGTCACATTTTTCGAGAAGTATAGGAGCTAAAAAAGCAAAAGAAACTTGGGATAAACTGAAGCATGAGTTCTACGATAGTGATAAGGTACGTACTTTACTTTAAGAATGAATTTTGAAAATCTAAAAATGAAAGATTCTGAAACCACGAAATATTATTATTCAAAAATAGATGAAATAATAAATCAACTAAGATCTTATATTGATGATGTTATTGAAAAGAAAGTTGTTGGAAAAAATTTAATTATTTGCACAGAAAAATATGATCCAATTATTGCTGTTATTGAGGAGTCTATAGATATAAATAAATTAACAGCTACAGAATTAATGGGTTCGCTAGAAGCTCATAAAAAAAAAAAAATAATCGAAAGACATTATGAAATGGACATAAAAAATGCTTTTCAATTTATAGTTAATATGCATTTTCAGAAATCTAAAGAGGGTGGGAGAAAATTTAAAGAAAACTCTAAAAATAAAGAAACTCAAGAAAAAGAAATTAATAATAGCAACTAGTATCCTCCATGTGGTGTTTGTAAAAGGAAAAGTCATTTGAAAAATGATCGTTGGTTTAAAGGAAAACCACAATGTTGTAACTATAAAAAATTTAAACATGAAGAAATAATTTGTCGTTTTAAACAAAATCATAAGCTACTTTCTCTGAGAAGAGGATATATATTTATTTTAGAACTCCATTTCTTTGTCTGGCAATTGAACTACACTTCATTAACTCATTGTAGCTATCAACAGGCAAAAAAGATAAGTGGAATGCAATCAAGTCAACTTCTAAATGGAGAATTAAATACAAAAAAGAGGCTGCTTTGTGGACTACTCTACTTACCTCCCGATGAATAGAGAAACACGAACTACAACCATTAGAAAATAAAGAAGAAAGTTCATGAGCACAATCGCATTTTGAATAAAGGCACCATTCGGAGAGAGTACCTTTCCACCAAATCAATTTGAAATCACGCTATTTGGCAAATAGCACCCCCCCCCACCCCCCTCTCCTCCCCACATATTGCAATAGCTCTCATAGTCTCAACTATGAATGATGTGCTATTCTCTTTGACCACATAGCTAACACCACTCCGTATTCATTTCGAACGACAACTCTATCAATAATGAAGCCAACCTCCAGCTTTATAGCAACATTGGTGTTCAACTTTCTAGTTAATTTTCAATTAAATTGATGGTTACAAAGCCATATAACACTTTTTGTATTTTTTAATGAAAAAATAAGAAATTGAAACTCCCTTATCCTAATACTATACAAGGAGGTGTTCTCCTCCTTATTCCATACACCAAATTTTGAGAGTTTTATTTTCTTTCTTTGTTTTTAAGAATCTTGTTCTTAATAGTTTATAAAATTTTATTCTAATTCGGTGATAGAAGTGTAAGCATTTTCAATTCACCTAATCTAGTGACAAAATTCTAATCAACTACTTTCAACTGTTGTATTATAGGAGACAAACACTATTAGTCTTGTTGCACCACAATGAAGGACGAATTTGTGTTCAATAAATTGTGTGCAACACAGGTTTCGATGTCTTTTAGTACCGCTACTACATCAATAACCATATTTCTCCTCTTTTATTGTTATTCTATTTATTGTAATATTTTTTTCTATTATTTTACTTATATAATTCCAACTATATTTCTAACTTTCTTTTGTATTTTTCATAGCATTTTTAACTTTTTTCTACGTTACTTATTCTCGAAATTTTACATATTCTAAAAAATACTTCCTAAAAATATATCAAAATTAACGGAGCTTCTCCTATCATTTGACTTTAATCGATCGAATACCAAATAGCAAATCTATGCTCTCATTTGGTACCTATTATTTTTAAAATATATTTTTTTTAGCCAATCTAAGTCCTCGTTTGGTATCCATTATTTTTAAAATACATTATTCTTTCTTTTATTTTCAATTAAATATTATTCAATAAAATAATATTATAAGCAAATTTCAAAATTTTCGTAATCTTTTAATCATATATTTTTTATTCTAAAATGTATTTTTTACAATAAAATAAAATAAAATAAAAATGAAATGGGGGTGAAACATGCTCGCTCTATATTTACACCGAACTTGCAATGAAACCCTTGTCTTTCTGTCCACTACTCCTCATCGGAGCACTAAAAAGGAGGAAAAATGGCAGTTTCGGAGGAAGAATCTTCATCATCATCGACACCAGGGGCAACAAACAATTACAGTAGTAGCAAATCACGATCATCCTCCAACAGTAACTCCGACGCTTTTTATTTGGCCAAAACAGTACTCACAAGCAGCGTCGTTCTTCAAGTCGTCCACGGCAACTTCCGGTCCTCTTCCTCCGACGATGTCATTTTCGGCAAGGTCTGTTCTACGTTTATTCTCCCATTTTCATTTTAATTGGTTGCCCAGTTCACGCATCACGTTAAAAAAAATCGCTATTTGGATCGTGGGCAGTTTATGATATTAGAAACTTAATTCCTGTGAACTGTGCTCCTAACTGCTGCCGATGATTCAAGTGTATAAGTATGTGGATATCCATCCGCATGTGCTATTATTTATTTTATGTTGTATGTAAGAGATGAAAAAAATTAATGAACCAGTGTGGGTTTTCTTTAATCTGTGTTTTTTGGATTGAAGAAAATAATATAGGTTAAGAATGTTGAAAGGGGAAGCTACATTAACATTAATCTGTTACTAATTGGACATGTGGTGAGATAGAAGATTGTATTTAATTATGTCTGGCTTAGATGAATGCAACTCTTTGCTTGTGGACATGAGCACATTTTCTATTTCATTGCCATGTAAGATAGAAATCTGATGCTACTAAGAAACCTTGTTTCAGGAGACATCCATAGAGATGGTGATAATCGACAACGATGGGATTGTTCAATCTATTTCTGACCAACCTGTGTTTGGCACTATAAAAGATCTTGCTGTTCTCCCATGGAATGAGAGGTTTCAAGCACAAAGTCCAAAGGTTTATTTTGTTATCTTTTTGCTAAATTCATACTTGGGAACTGTACATGATCAGGGATTATGTGCTCTTATTATTTTGTAGTTGCTGGGGAAGGATATATTGGTAGTCCTTTCTGATTCAGGGCAGCTATCATTTCTCTCCTTTTGCAACGAAATGCACAGGTTTTCTTTAGTAATTAGTGTCACTTTCTTTTTTCTTTGTATTCAAAGAAAGATTTTTTGATTTATTTTTCTTGCTGGCTTGAGTTTATTTCAGCCTGGATACTTGAGTGAGCAGTGGCTTTGTTTCTCTAGGTTTTTCCCGTTGACCCACATTCAACTTTCCTCTCCTGGAAACTCAAGACATCATCTTGGAAGGATGTTAGCAGTTGATTCCAGGCGAGTTGCTTTCTTACTAAAATCTCAATATATCAGTTTTTCTTCTCTGCAATAAATGTCACTCTGCTATCACTCAGAGCTCGTAGAATTGTTATTCATGGAGGTTCTTTATTGATTTGTTCTCTATAGTGGCTGTTATGTTGCTGCTAGTGCATATGAAGACAGGTTGGCTATTTTCTCGATCTCAATGTCTGCTGGTGGCAAAATCATTGATAAGGTTAAATTTGTTCATGCCCTCTGTTTCTGGGGTTTTTTATTTTTTGCAATCCTTTAAAAGCTCAACACTGTTGATTGGATATGACAATGAACTTTCTGATAAGTCCTTTACATTTGTTGGTTACAGAGAATCTTTTGTCCTCCTGAAAATGAAGGCAGCTTGACAAGTGCTAGTGGTTTTGCTAATATTTCTGGTACTATTTGGAGCATGTGCTTCATCTCAAAAGATTACCATCAATTAAGTGAAGAGCAAAACCCTGTGTTAGCCATTCTTTTGAATAGGTGTGATAACTATCTGCATTGAGAATGTCAAAACATTTTTTTATTGTCCATGTTATAATCTTGTTCTCTTATTGTTTGGTTGTGTTCGACATAATTTTCATCTTCTTTACAAGTTCATTTTATGTCCTTAAAAGGCAAAGTTCTTGTTCCGCAGGAGGGGATCCTTTTACCGGAATGAGCTTTTGTTATTGGAATGGAATATTGTCAAACAAGCTGTCCATGTAATATATCAGTTTGCTGAAGCTGGACCCTTAGCACATCATATAGTTGAAGTCCCTAATTCTCATGGATGTGCCTTCCTGTTCAGGGCTGGCGATGCTCTCTTAATGGATTTTAGGGATGTTCATAACCCTTGTTGTGTCTACAGAATAAGCTTAAATTTTACACCTCCTTTAGCGGAGGAACAGAGTTTTGTTGAACACACTATTAGAATACCTGATATTATGGATGAAGAAGGAATCTATAGTGTTGCTGCCTCAGCCTTGTTGGAGCTTAGTGACATGAATAAAAATGATGATCCCATGAATGTTGATGATTATAGCACAAAACCAGGTTCCAATTATGTCTGCTCGTGGAGTTGGGAACCTGGTAACTTAACTAACCCTAGGATGATTTTCAGTGCAGATACTGGAGAACTCTATATGATTCAAGTTTTTTTTGAGTCTGATGGCCTTAGAGTAAATCTATCTGATTGTCTTTACAAAGGCCCACCATCTAAAGCCCTGTTATGGGTTGAGGGTGGGTTTTTGGCTGCAATTGTTGACATGGCTGATGGAATGGTCTTAAAATTGGAAGATGGGTTACTACAGTACAGAAGTCCGATTCAAAGCGTTGCACCAATCTTGGATATGTCAGTTGTTGATCACCCTGATGAAAAACATGATCAAATGTTTGCCTGCTCTGGGATGGCACCCGAGGGGACCTTACGAGTCATTCGGAGTGGTATCAGTGTGGAGAAGTTATTGAAAACTAGTTCTATTTATCATTGTGTAACTGGTACATGGACAGTTAAAATGAAAGTTTCTGATCCTTATCATTCTTTTCTTGTGCTATCATTTGTTGAAGAGTCAAGAGTACTTTCCGTCGGTCTAAGCTTCACTGATGTGACTGATTCAGTTGGTTTTCAGCCCGATGTCTGTACTTTGGCATGTGGCCTCGTGGCTGATGGTGTGATGGTCCAGATTCACCAATGTGGAATTAGACTTTGTGTGCCTGTTAGAGCTGTGCATCCAGAGGGTGTTCCTTTGTCATCTCCAGTATGCACGTCATGGTTCCCTGATAATATGACTCTAAGTCTTGGAGCGGTTGGATGCAATTTGATTGTCGTAGCGACTTCCAGTCCATACTTATTATTTATTCTTGGTGTTAGATCTTTATCGGCTTATCATCATGAAGTATATCAGATGCAGTGTGTAAGATTGCAGAATGAGTTGTCTTGTATTTCCATACCTCAAAAATGCCTGAAGCACTCTCCGATGAATTATGCTAATGACGCCATACCAGCTGAAATTAACGTCGATAATATATTCGTTATTGGTACCCATAAGCCTTCAGTAGAAGTCGTATCCTTCACACCTGATAAGGGCCTGAAAGTTCTTGCTACGGGGATCATTTCATTAACCAACAGTGTGGGAACTGCTATTAGTGGCTGTGTTCCTCAAGATGTAAGGCTTGTCTTAGTTGATCGGCTGTATGTTCTTTCTGGATTAAGGAATGGGATGCTACTTAGGTTTGAGTGGCCTGTTGACTCTGCAGTTTCCTCTACAGAGTTACCCAGTCATCAAAAGTTTGTTGGTTCCTGCTTGGTAAATTCCCACACCTCATTGAAACCCATATATCCAAACTATAGAGTCCCTCTAATTTTTACGTCCAATTCATCTGGGATGGCTAAGGGAGACTTTCCAGTTAGTCTTGAGCTTATTGCAGTGCGACGTATTGGTATCACACCTGTTTTCTTGGTTCCATTGAGCGATTCCCTTGATGCTGATATGATTGCTCTCAGTGATAGACCTTGGTTATTGCAGACTGCTAGGCACAGTCTATCCTATACATCAATTTCCTTTCAACCTTCCACTCATCTCACTCCTGTGTCCTCAATTGAATGCCCCAGAGGAGTTCTATTTGTTGCAGAGAACAGTCTTCATTTGGTAATAACAATTTTTCTTATCCAATTAGTGCTACGGAATACTTTTGTCTCTTCTTTTTTTTCCACCTTTTACAACTATATTTGGTGTCATATTTTCCCAGAAAGAGTGCACATGTCTCCCAGAGTGTATCATCTCTGACTGAATATTGAGAGGAATATATACATATCTACACACAGACCATGGAGAGAATAATGATAGACGCCAGAACTGAAATATAGAAGATGTACTCCCTTCTGCCAAAGTATTAATGAAAATTCTAGGTGTCCGCCAAAATAATAATCAATGAATGAAGAACTCCATTTGAGACTCATCAATTGTGAAAAGTTTTGTGTACCCTCTAGAATTACTACAGAGCAAGCTGGCCCTACTGGGGAGGTGAAAAAGTGGGAGGGTAGACAAATTTTTTTCTCAAGGGTTATTGAACAGTATGATACCTCCGATTTTCAATTTGACTCTGCCTTTGTGCTTTTTTCCTTTGATGACATTCTTTATTTAGATCAATACTATAAATGGTTCTAGTATCTTAGATAATGTATGAAGTAGAAGTAAATCTTGTCTAAGAAATGGATTAAATGAGTTCCTCTATGACAACAAATTTGTTTCAAGACAAACCACAAACTAATCAGTAAGCAGTTGTGGGGAATTGGTTAATGTAATCTCCTTAGGATTTGGGAAGATTAAGAGTGCTAAAACTTTTGTAGTTTCTGTTGCAAAATATGCAAGGATAGAGTAGATTAAAGCTGTTGTATACAAGAAAATGATAATACTGTCACATGAATGACTTGTAGGTAGCATGTGAAAATATCTTCGCATGAAAGACTGATGCAAATCCCAGCTGATTTTACTGTGAATACTTTCTCTGTCTCATGCTTTGGCCAAGTATCTTACAAAGACTCCACAGAGAGATTAGAGGAGCTTTTCTGCTCTTGACAAATTTTTTTCTTCTAATTCTCCTTTGATCATGATTCCAAGTGAAAGGTTGCTTCCTGAAGAAAGTTGGGCCAGTTAGGCAGATCATGAGCTACTAGAGCCTATATTGATGGAAGTAGAGCTCAGCATCAAACTGCCCCTATTCCTTTAAAAGCCTTTCCATGGTTGTGAGGTGATATGCCTGCTAGGTAGCTCATCCCTTGGTCAGCTACTCTGTCGCATTTCACTCCCTGGTCAAAATAAATAAATCCTCGTAAGCATTGCTACGGTAGTCTCTTTCAAGAAGAGCTTTTAAATTATTAATACTCGTGATACCACTTTCAAAAGGCGGAAATTACTGTTCTTTCTCTTTTCATGCTGATTGAACCATAGTTTTACTGGGAATCGTTTTCCATATGATCCTGAAATTCAGGAAATAGCATTCATACATTAGGCTTGAAACAATTTTTTATCCTCTTCATACTTTGAGGTGTATTCTTGTTTCTCACGTTAATTTACATACATGAAATGACCCAGTAGAATTTCATGTCAAATCAATAGACAACAAATTGAGGTTCAAAAGGACACAAGATTGGTAGCATGCAGATTCCAACTGACTCGAGACCTGAATTTTTCTGTTATAATATAGAGAAATCACACACATTTCTTTCTCGATAAGATAAGCTACCTTGTTGAATGCAAGTAGTTCCTTGTTGCCTTGATTTGACTTTCCTCATCACTACCATAGTCAGGAGACTGGCAAACAGGCACACATTTTACACTTAAATGATTTACACCACTTTGAAGGTAAAATGGAAGCACAATATTGCTTCATGTTACAAAATTGCAGCACATTCCGCTGACTTATCCTAAATCAAGACCTTTTTGCTGTCTATCCACAGTTTTGATAGCCTCACTAACGTTGTAACCTCGGTAAAATTTTAGAATAGCATGTGTGCATTGGTAGAGATTGTTACTGCTCGGTTGGAGTTTGAAGCTTTTCATTTTGTACTAGACCATGCAAGAAACTTTTAAATCAAGCCGAATTTAACTCAAAACTTAAACATTTGGAATTATCTGGTTGTAGAACCGATACCTATTGCTCTCAAAGAGTTTTGCAGTTGCAGCAATTATACTAATACCACTGGGCATAATTTAAGTTTTTTATCGAACAAAAGTTACATTTTTGTTTATGTTTGTAAGAGAAGTCTTGATGAGTGGTTTTGTATCTCTTAGCTTATTTTAAATGCCTTTTGTTAACGAATTTCATGTCATTAACACTTCACATCATGACTGATTAATTGTCTCAGGTGGAAATGGTGCCAAGTAAGAGGCTTAATGTGCAAAAGTTTCCTCTTGGCGGCACTCCAAGGAAAGTTTTATATCATAGCGAAAGTAGGTTGTTGATTGTCATGAGGACTGAATTAGATGACGAATCATGTTCATCCGATGTTTGTTGCATAGATCCTTTGAGTGGGTCAGTGTTGTCATCTTTCAAATTTGAACCTGGGGAGATTGGAAAATGCATGGAGTTAGTAAAGGTTGGAGATGAACGTGTTTTGGTGATTGGAACTAGCCAATCAACTGGTCCAGCTATAATGCCCAGTGGAGAAGCTGAGAGGTTAAATATGTTTGTTACAACCTTATTTTGTTCATGCTGCACTGCTTTCTAACACTTAAAAAAGAGTTATTCTATACATCTGGTGATCTAAATCCTGATATAGTTATTTGTCGTTTATATTCTTGATGGAGTCTCCTGTATTGTGTTTATGTCTTCACAAGTGTTCCTGTATGGATTTAAACAGCACGAAAGGCCGTTTGGTGGTTCTCTGCCTTGAACATATGCGAAATTCAGAGAGCAGTGCCATCATGCTATATTCAAAGGCTGGTTCATCGTCCCAACGGAGTTCACCTTTTCGTGATGGTGGTTATGCAGCCGAACAACTTTCTAGCAGCAGTCTCTGCAGCAGCCCAGGGGATAATAGCTCTGATGGGATCAAACTTGAAGAAACCGAAGCATGGCACTTGCGATTGGCTAATTCAACCATCTGGCGAGGGATGGTTCTTGCTGTCTGTCCTTACCTTGGTCGTTATTTCTTGGCTTCTGCTGGTAACTCTGTAAGTCATGAAATTCTGTTAACGAACACAATCGAACAAGGAAAAGATTGAGAAAAGAAAGAGGAAGAGAGAAGAAAGAGAATAGGGAGAGAAAAGTGATACTTTAGAGAGTATCAATTTATTTCATATCAAAGTTGTGTCTTATTACAAAGCATAAAATCCTTTATATAGGTTTATAACCAGTCTAATTTAGGTAAGAATCATCTAACAAAAATACTAGAGAATCTAACAAAATATTAGAGAATTTATTAATAGACTAGAGTCTAAAACCATGGTTACACATCCAATTTGGAAAGGCTTTCATATAATATATCTTCTAGGATTTTCATCATTTCTCCTCAATTGAGAGAACTTGACTAACGAGATATACTGCAACTTTTTGACCAAAGAGCCATTTTCTTTTGGACCAAATAACGAAATCATATGATGACAATCGAATCTGCCCTCATCCTAAGATCGATATGATCTGACCAAGAGGACAATCTCTCCTCTTAATCATATAGCGATAAAGAACTTGAAAAAAAAAAAAAAAAAAACTGTGCAACTCATCCACAAATATTACCACAAAATTCACATGAGGAGCACGATGCATTAGCATGATAAATTGACGTTCAAAAATAAAAGAATGCAACACTGGTGGTTTGAATTTGTCCTAACAAGGAAACAATTCTGTTATAGTGAAACAAAACCTTTAGTTAAGTGTGATGGCCAGTCAAATGGATTAGTTTCGAGTGATAATTTTTTTCCTTACATGTTTCGAACATCGTATAAAAGAAAAGCGTAATAAGGCATAAGAATCAACGCGAATGCATCTGTGCCTAAATTGTGTATCAAAAGCAAGCTCATAATTTTATTATTTTAAGTAAATTCTATGTTTTATCTTAACATGAGAATTAGGTAAAGAAGCAATAGAGTTTGAGCCAATATAATGTGATGGTAATTAGTATGCAACAATCGAATGTCGATAGGAAAAGTATGCAATCAACAATGGCCTTGAAAAAAAATGTTGCAACTTGGCAAATTTCACGTAATTGAGGTAACGGTAACGTTATCGGTAAATTTGTTCATAGGAGTAGGCAGTAACAATTCGGTACGAAGGCGATGATATGTGGAATGACTAGCTTATGTGGCAATGTTAAAGGTAATTTAGTAACTATATTGCGGTCAACTATGTCGAAGAGGTGTAAGGGAATACGAGATAATTCTCAAAACTCTCATTCTCACTATTCAGGATATGAAATGAAATAGGCTCAATAATCCTCATTCTCTATCATGTCATGATGAGGACTGACACGACTAGACTTAGGAAGTGATTGTCGAGGCTGGGTGGTAGGCCTAGCGTATGACATGATTGGAAAAAACAAAAGGATATGTCTCATATATTGGCCCGTTGGTAAGTTTCATCTAAGGATTGAGGTACGAGAATGTCATGATCAGCAAAAACGGAAGGATATGTCCTATAGATTGGCCGGCTGGTAAGTTTCATCTAAGGCTTGGGGTGCGAGAATGTTGTCATGCGTGATTTCAGGATTCAAACCTAAGAAACCTAGATGTTGCGACGTAGAGAGCTTCATAAATATAAGAACCCTACAATATCACCTATGATGCACCGACACGGACACGTGTGTCCGACACAATATGTATCGGATACGCTGACACGCGATTTTAAAAAGAAGTACAAACACCACACGTTATCGACACATTAATTAAATTCTTAAAAAAAATTTATTTTATATGTAGTATAAATTTAGTTTTATACTTGTTACTAATTTTTGTTGAAATTTTTTAAACATNATTTTTCTTGTTGAAATTTTTTAAACATGAGTACCTATTTGTTATTTGCTAATAACTTTGAATTAACAATATATAATATTTCTAATATAGAAAGAAAAATAATTACGATAGAGTGTCGGAAAAGTGTCGGTATCGACTCGTGTCCGACACGTTACCCTAATTGAAATATCTGTGCTATAGAGAATATCACTTTGAAGTGGGCTACATACTCGCTACAGTGAATGTATCTTGCCTACAATTTAAAAAGAATTAATTTAGCAACTTTGTTCGATAATACAAAAGGGTGTATCTATTTTAATATTCGTTTCATCTAATCCCACAAAATGACACGATATTGATCTAAATGATCAATATTACCAAAACGTTATTACCGAGCATACGAGAAGTGACATATTAGCATAACAAATATGACGGGAGTCACTCATATTGTGAAAGTCAATGAACCGTTCAAGATCATTGAGCTAATCAAGAAATAATTCAACGCAATCATCAAAGTTCTACAGTTGTAAAATAAATCGCTTAGAAGGACAATGAACATTCTCAACATAGTCTAGAGATAATTAAGGTAAGGGGAAGACATACTATCGTGGTAAAGACACGCGCTTGGTGTAGTCATAAGAGGGGCTTGGTATAGCTATAAGAGTTATATGAATTGTTCGTGGTGTTAGTGAAGTGTCAAGACATAGCAAGTTATTTGAAGTGCAAATTATTGCTTAACACGCACAATGTAGGAACAAAACTCGAACAATTTTATTTTTATTTGAGGTTTTTTCTTGATTAAATTGAACCAAAGAGAAATATGTTTTTTAAATTAATTTTTGCTTAAAAGGACTACAACTAGTAAATCAACTAGATTGCTTTTTTTCTTTTTGTGTCGTATTTTTTGAGCAAATTTTTGTTTTGATTTAATTTTTTTTTTATTTGTTTTTTAAAATCCAAATAAATAACTAAAGCAAAAATAGAAAAGCACAATTTTTTTTTTCCTAATGTGTGCTATTTTTAAATTTTTGGATAGGCCATAAACAATAAAAGAAAGTAGAGAAATCAATATAATAAAATTGATATACCTTATATACAGCTAAATGCAAGGGGCTAGTGTTGAAATCATTGTCCAAACATGTAGCATTGGATGCAATGGCAGATGGAGGCAGCAAAGAACCTAGCAGCTAGAATGAAGTGAAGGCTAGCTATGAGTAAATGAGGGTTGAGACGGTAGTGAACTAGAAAAGAAACCACAGGCAGATGACGAGTGGTGGTGGTCACGAGTGGGTTGCGATGGAGGTGGTGGCGCAAAGTGGGGATCTCGGCAACAGTGTTGGACAATGGCGTTGGGCAGCGGCGTACAGTTGAAGTTGTGTTGCAGGGCAGCATTGGGTTTGGGTTGGGATTAAAGAGAGTCGGTATATAGGTAGGTGGAGAGGAGTGGGTTTGTGGACACGAACAACAGGAGAGGTGAGCAGTGGTAAGGTGGTTGTAGGGTTTGGGGAGGTGGAGGGTATCTTGTAGGTCGAGATTGGGCTAGGGGTTAATAGCTTCAGGTTTGGGTACGTTGTTAGTGGGCTGTATATACAGACGTTTTGGTTAGTTGGCTTGGTTTTATTGGGATAATGGGTAAGGTATGTGGCATGACAGGCTTGCGGATTGGGCCAAATGGGGCTTGTTGTTGAGGTCTTTGATGAAATAAAAAAATTGGTTGGCAGATCTGGTAACGAAACAATATGAATTTTTTCAATTGTTTTTTGTGAACTAGCTAATAACAATATGTAGAAGTTAAAGAAGTGGAATTTGGCTGCTGTTGTTTTCCCTTATTTATTTTTTTGACTTTTGAAAGGGATTTGGATATCTTTTTTTTTTTTTGAAAAGTAATCAAATATTATATTAATCAAAGGTAATACACAGGAAGTGTATCATCAGTACAAATCGGCAAAGAATAACATAAAATTGGGCAACCCATCTAAATGCCTAGAAGCCACAGCATTAAACCAAGTAAACAATGTCAAATAAAACAACTCCCTAAACTGCTCTGTTGTCCGTGTT
>CAIGRN010135521.1:0-11967 GCA_903798345.1 Fraxinus anomala
GTTTGACACTATATTCATCACTTTATTACTTGACCACATGCTCTTGCAAGTTTTCAAAGGATTAAGTTTTTGGTACCGTTATCAGGGACTATTGTTTTTGATAAGTTTAGTTAATTGTAGTTTTAGTCTGAATTTTACTGTTATTTTTTTTTAGTTTAGTTCATTATATTTGAAAAACTTTACAGTCTTTCCTACTTTGTTTTTTAGAAACTTGTTTATGAAGTTCGAGAACCGACGATCTTACTCAATTTGACCCAGAAATCGAACAAACATTCAACTTTCGCAAAAACAGTAGAAAACACGCCAGAAACAGAAAGAGCTTCATGGTAAAGGAAAATCCAAATCAAATAGTCATCGGAGTTAATCTAAATGCCTCTGTAGCTAATGAAAATGGAAGGCTAATGGGTGAATATATGGTTCCACCGGTTGTGGAAAGCCAATCTAACATAGTATATCCGACATTTGGTCAGGTAAACTTCTATCTGAGGACTGATGTGATCAACATGTTCCAAAACGCACTACAATTCTTTGAGAGAGTTATGGAGAATCCCAATGCTCATATATCAAGATTTCTGGACATATGTGCAAATATGGAGTATCTAGGGATGTCCAGTAAAGCAATCAGATTGAGGCTTTTCCCATTCATATTGAGAGATTCGGTCAGAGAATGGTTAGACATTTGTCCACTTTAGAGCATCACTACATGAAACCAATTGAGTCAGAAATTCCTTAACAAATATTTCTCGTCAAAAAGGATTCCACAGCTGAGGGACAAGAATACCATATTCCAACAACTGGACTTAGAATACTATTCAGAGGCTTGAGAACGATATAAGGGTTTACTTCGTCAATGCCTACAACACGGATTATAGAAATGGTTTCGGTTGTAGTACTTCTACATTGGTCTGAATCCGATAAGTAGGACTAATGTAGACTCTACATGATGGTTCTATCACAAAAAGAATCGTGGATCAAGTCTACCAAATCATGGATGATCTGAAATTCACTAGTGCACCTTGGTTTACTGAAAGGACGAGTGGAAAGAGAGCTGCTGGGGTATTCAAAGTTGATTCTTTGACAGCGCAGAAATTGGATCAAATGAATGCAACTTAAATAGTCGGATCGAAATGCAAGCGATGTGGAGGGAATCATGAGAGTGCTGACTGTACCGTGGGTAGTCCTTTTGCCCAGTCAGTAGATGAAGTAAATTATGCTCAAAATTTTCAAAGATAACAACACAATCAAAATCCTAACACTTACTACCTAGGCTGGAGGAATCACCCAGATTTCTAATGAAGCAACAACCAAGGAGCTTAGATAGTGTCACAACAAACTGCACCTCCAAGTTTTTAGCAGACTGAAAGTAAATCTTCGTTAGAAGATCTTGTTACTAAATTGGTGGAGATATCTACCTAACACATGTAAAGAACAGATAAAACCTTGCAAGTTCAATGAAGCTGCCATCAAGAACTTGAAAAAATCAAATAGAACAAATAGCGAAAACATTTTCAGAGAGACTACCAATAACATTGCCCAGTGACAGTGAATCAAATCTCAAACAGTAGGTAATGACAATGAAGGTTGTGGAGGAAGAGCAAATTGAGGCAAAAATCCGCAATGGAGTTCAATTGCCAAAGATTAATGTAAAGAAACCAATTGCTACAAAAGAATATGTGCATACCACAGTTGAGGAGCAATCAGAGGAATTTGAGAAAAATAAAGAAGCAGAGAAAGAAAGAGCATCAAAATATCCAAAGGTTAAGGAAACCGTTCCTACCAGAGAATTTGTACCACCACTATCTTTTCCACAAAGACTTTAAAAGAGAAAGCTCAATGATCAATTCAAGAAGTTCCTGGATATGTTGAAAAAGCTCCACATCAACATCTCATTCATCGATGCGATCCGATAGATCTCGATGTATGCAAAGTTCTTGAAGGACATAATATCATAGAAAAGAAAGCTTCCAGACTGGGAAGAAGTGACATTAACCAAGGAGAGCAGTGCAATGCTGCAAAATAAATTACCACCAAAACTCAAGGACCTAGGGAGTTTCACTTTACTTATTTCACTAGGCAAATGATTTCATTTTAATGCTTTATGTGATACAAGTACAAGTATAAATTTAATGCCTTTGTCTACTTTAATGATATTAGGAGTTGGGAAACTCAAAGGATCAAATGTGAAGTTGCAGCTGACAGATATGAGCATTAGATACCCATTGGGCAAAGTTGAGGACGTGCTCATCAAGGTCGGGTTGCTAAAATTAGTACGATCAGATTGAAGCTATTGGATGGACAATTAGAACATTTGGCCAGGTTCGACATGGTTCGAATTTAAAGAAGAATCGTATCTCATTGTCTATCCTTGATTCAAAGGGTTATGAGTATTTCGTGGAGGTGGAGCTTTGAAAGTTTTTAAAGGTGCCCAAGTTGTATTGGAGGGACTAAAAAGGTCTCAGTTATACATCTTGTAGGGTCGTACAGAATCTAGAAGAGTCAATTCGCACAGGTTCAGTATTGTAGTGGACATTCAGTTTGGTATAATACCTTTAGGAGCTTGTAAAGGGTCGAATTTGAAGAATATAGGACAGTGGAGTTCATACGATATGGATAATGCCACTTTGCCATCATCACATGCGATGTCATTATATTCTATTGATAGCGATGAACCTAGTGGAAAAAGGTATGTGGACGCTGATTTTGCCTGAGCATGCTTTCAGCGTAATAGAAGATGTACAATCTAACAAGAAACCTTTTTTAAAAGCATTTGGATTTGAGGTGTGTTACAACCCAATTTGGTGAATTTTAAAATCATTATGATTTTTTGGAAATCTGAGATAATTATGCAGAGTAGTGCTTGGAGTCATTGGAGTTTTGTTCGTTACAGTGAAATTCGTGTCAAGGTGGAGATTATTAAAATTTGGGTGTGACTCGAATTCATTGTTGAAATAATTAAAGAATTTTAATTGAAGTGCACGTCAAAAGAAATTCAATTTGGAATGTTATTGGAGTCTTATTCAAGTTGAAATTCTATTTGGAAGTCCTATTGGGAGTTGGAATTTGTATTGGCCTTGAAGATGTTGAAATTATGGATCAGGAAGAAAAGTCATCGCATTTTCGCTAACCTACCACTAGCGACCGCTCGAATAATACCTGGAGGTTTTTTCCCGAGACTTGGTCGCTAGCCCATCGCCCTCTTGCGCTCGAGCGATGGACGTGTTACTAGCTTATCGCTCGAGCGAAATGGTTATCAGACCCAGGGTCTTTTTCGTGTTTTAACACGTTTTTTGCATTATACTTCAATTACAATTCATCTATTAGGGTTTGGAAATCGCCCTACATAATTGCTTATATATACTTGGCTCTTCTCTACAATTTAGTGTGAGAAAAGTGATTATTAGCTTTTACGATCATTGTAATATTTCTCCATCTTCATTATTTGTACTATAATAAAATCTCCTAATTTCTCTACAATATTTTCTTGTCTTCTTTTATTCTTTTGCTTATGATCAAATACTTTATTATTGTGTCATATAACTTCAACATCTCAAGCCGGTGGTTGATTTCATATTAAGTGGTATCGACCAATACGTGATTCTTGAATTTCCAACAATTAGTATTAGAGATTTTGGATATAATTAACATAACAACACTTATTTGAGAAGATTTGATTTTGATGATGGATTATTAGCCTAGTCTAGTCGTAGAAGTCGAAGTAATAAAAGAATTGGAGAATCCTTGTTTAATGATATGTTGACTTGTAATTAATAGAATCTATTTGAACTAGAGAAAGTGAGGATAGTAATGAAAAATTCATCTTAGATTGTACACTAGAAAATGAACAAAAAGAATAAGTTTGGTTATGCACAATTATACAAGATGTGAAAGGATGTATTTGACCAGAGAGGGTCGGGAATTAAAGCAACTTGTAAATTCATGATTGTCTATTAGTTATTCACACAAACACATATCAATTTTGCATTGGAAGAGTGGATATTAGTTTGGTATTGTGACTTTGAAACAATTTATCGATTCAGTATTGTAATTTCAAATACTGAAGTAAAAAGTTAGATTGTCTAACCAAATATTTTTGCATGTTTGCGTGCTTGTTTTTATTTAGGTTATTATTTTGTTTGAGGACAAACAAATGTTTAAGTTTGAGGATATTTGATAAGTGTAAATACACTAAAAATATCGATATTTGGTAATTCTTTTGACAAGACATATTCTAAATTATTGTATTTTATGTTATGTAGGTAAAAGTCAATGGTTGAATAAGGAATTGGAAGAAACAAAGGAAAAATCAAGGAAAATGAAAAAGTCCAAAGTTTAAGGACCAAATTGTAAATATTTAATAGTTGATTCGGATCACAAGTTGATACTTTGAAGATTGTCAGGAGACAGTCGGATGGAATTATAACTTAAAAAGGAATGGAATATGATCAAAATATTGTCAAAATTAATTTTCAATCACACAAGTTATATTCTAAATTTTTAATCGAATATTGAGACCCATTTTGGCTTAGTAAATATATAAATTAGAAAATGTCTACTCTAATAAAGTTTTAGCCCTTTGAGTTAGCTTTCCAAATCATTTTGAATAAACTCAATCAAATATCAAGAGAAAAAGTTATAATCAAAATACTGACGACTGTGCATAGACAAAAAAATCCGCACGAAAAGGAAACTTTGCTTAATCGATTGGAACTCTTTTAGAAACTAATTTGAACGTGAATTTCAACGAATTTTCTACTCTTACAAATACCTAACAACAAAATATATATTAGAAACCTTTCATATATACAGATTATGTACTTCTATACTTATCAATTATTATCATCAAATGAGGAAAATTCATAATTTTTGTGAGATAATTGAAGGGGATTTGCAAGAATTCATTCAAGTAAATATTCAAACTTATTTTTTGGGTAAAGAAGAGAAGGCGCAAGTAGAGATTCATCAACAAACAATTGAAGAGATTCAAGATTTCAAAATACATCTTCATCTTCTCAATTTATAAAAAATTCGGGTTATATCTTTTCACTTAACTATGATTTCTTTTAATTTCAATATGTTAAGCTAATTTTATACATTGATAGGATGAGATGAATCATTGTTATGATATTTTTAATTTTTAATTAATTATTTTGACTTTAGTTTGATTTGATTTGTGGATGTTAATTATTATTTTTATCATTCTTTTCAATTGTTTGATCACAAATTGAATAGTTAGTAAATTTTATTTTCAACGAGAAAGACAATAAGGTTTAAGCAAAATATAATAAATTTGCAAGAATCGATAGAGGATAGAGATATATCTATATACTTTATATGGTTTTAATATGTGTTCTATTACTTGTTAATTCATTTATCACGTTTACATTTTTCATCGAGAGATAGAAGAGTTATATGAGGTGAATATGTTTGATCGCTATCGAGAGAAGCTTTCAATTAAATTAAGAATATTGACTAACATGAATGATTTCAAAATGTTGCTTTAATTGATACACTAAAATGAAATAACAAGGAGGATTTGACATCTTAGTAGTGCTTCTCACATATTTTAAAAACATGTTTACTTACATTCACTTGTTTAATTGATAATATCGAGATTAGTATAGAAAACTCACAAAATTTATTTGCTATTCGATTAAAGTTGTAATTATTTTTAATTCGATCAAACACATAGTTCTCGTAGGTTCGATACTCTATTCGTCACTTTATACTTGATCACGATCCCGTGCACTTGTGTGTTTTCAAAGGATCACCAACTGCTATTATTCACTAAGGCTAGGAATATTGAATAGTTGAAAGATTTGAGAAACTTTTAAATTCTCTTTTTATAAGCAACAAAATATGAAATATTAGAATCGCAAAAATAAAAGAATGAAAAACCTAAACATACAAAGGATATAATTTCCCATGAGTGACTTAGATTCTCCACCCGTTCAAAATTTTCTTTTTTATATAATTTTTTAATTCTGATTATCATAAATATATGGCCTCATTTGTTGAACTAGATGTAACACGTAATGTAGTTGAGCGAAAATACTAAACCCACATTTTAATTTTAAACCCAAGTTTTAATGTGCACAGGTGGAAAGTGAATATTACACATAAAAACTTTATTTTCTTTAGTTGAGTGCAAAATACACGACAATGATCATGATTAAAATTAAATGCATGATTTGTAACTGTAATAGTAACAAACATGATACATAATCAAGTAAAATGGTTTACAAAAAGAAAAAAAAGAAAGAAAAAAACTCTAATCAATATTGCAGCTTTGCAATGTAAATAGCTATTGTATGAGGTAATATGTTAGTGATGTACTGTTATAGTGCAATTATATGGATTGTACATTAAAATCATTTTGTATAACATAATTTTTTTGTAATACTATGCATTGGTTGTCATTGAGTTAAAAGTTCGAAAAAGTAACCTGAATAATTTGACTTGTATCTATTAATATTTCACGATTCATATGTTGGCCAAATTTTGTTGGAGTTATTCAAGAGGTTATGCACCTTGCACTTGCTTGCATTCCACGTTGATCACACTTATTCATGTAGTTATGTGCATATTTATAATTCTCAGAATTTAATTTTTTATATTATATTTTATTTAAATACGCAGGTGAAAGAAAACATGTTAAACAAGCATTCATATCTTGTTCGTGAACAATCAATCAATCAATTTATTATTTTTGGCAAAAGTATATAAACACTTGCTCATATCTATCACAGAAACGGAGTATAAATATATATACATACGTGGCTTTGTATTTTCCTAAATTTGGTAAGCGGAAAAAATTCTTCAAGAGAGATAGAAGGAAGAAATGCCCTCTTTACAAAGTTTTCAAGAGGTATGCCACTTATTAATGGGTGATATATCATTTCTTGTTTTTGCAAACTTGTAAGTGTTACATGGAAATTCTTATTTTCATTTTAATATTGATAAAGATTCTTTGAATGATTGTATTTTATTCAAATTTGTTATTTTGTTTTATATGCGACCTACTGGGGGATCAAAATAAGTTTACTTGTAGTTAAGCCTCTATTTGGTAGGCATTTTTTTGGAGAGAATGTATTTTTTTGATTGATGTAATGGGAAATATGTGGTTAAAAAATAAGGAAAAGTAATTGATGTGATAGAAAATATTATTTTACTGAAAAATGTGTGGTTGAAAATGAGTAGAAGAATGAGAATGAAAAATATAATGTGACTCAAACAGGGGCTAATTGTGTTTTAATAACTTTAATTAGGAAGGCCTCCAAATGATATGTGCAGATATGATTGAATTAATGACAGTCATGCGGATATCATCTCTACAATCCAGCAAACCGCAACTTTTATGTTTCATTTGGAAGTATCTCGTAGGTAGTATGGTACTGCCACAGGGTTGAGTTCAGTACCAACCCGGTATTTATCACAATGCATTGCAGCAGTTGTTAACCTCTTAGCCCTTCCACACCGTATGGCATTGGTACATTTATGGAGTAATGATAAAGAAATTATGGCCCTTAATTCATAGAGCAATATTGGTCTATGATGACATGGTAAGGAGTGACGATATCTATCACTATGACCTTAGCTGTTGAACAGATTTTATTGTGGAGCTTTTCCTACTACTAAGCGAGGTTTATTTTACCCTTGCTGGTCATAGGTACACCATTAAGGCCTATCAACGTACTGTCGAATGGCTTATGGAACATTTCAGGTATTCCCTTTTGCTCCACCATCTTTGAGTACAATATACTTAAGGTGATGCTGGTGTTGACCAAAGTTTTGTTAACATCGACCCTGCTATTGATAGTATAATAAGAAAAAAACTAATACGAAGTTAGGATGAACTTGTCTATAGCTAAGCCAAAGTCATCGTCTGGTTGTTTCATATGACTTGCCTTGATTGTGATTTCACCTTAGTTGATGGATAGGGGTTACCTCTGCCATGTAGAGGGAGCACCATGTAATAGTCAGACCAAACTCAATGAATTTGAGTGTCTTCCCATGTGTTGTGCCCTTTAAGTGTCTCCAACATCTCTTATTGCCGTTAGTCCGTCCCTCACCTTCCATACTTGCTATATTGTTATCCTAATCTTCGTACAATGGTTCTGAGGCAAGGACTTGATTTTGCCGTGGTGATGTTACATTCACGTGGTTCGGGCCTGGTAATTTCGACCCCAAAATGTCCTTATCCTGAAAACAATTTTGGGAATTTCTGCCTTGCCACACATTGTTCCAGTTCACGATTGGGTTTGCCAGATATCGGTTGTTCAGATCCAAAATCTTCACCTTTCTCAGCAAGCAAATGGATTATGACATTAATGAATTGGATTATAATAGAGTTAAAATGTTGATAAAGCAACCTTACTGTTTTCTTATAGATATTGTATCTGTCAAATTGCATGGGAAATTCCTACATGGTTTAGTTATGCACTTGTAACTTGATTTGCACATTGATTGCACATATTCATTTAGTCATATGCATGTTTATCAATCTTAAAGATTTATTTGTTACATAAATTGTCATGAGAGAATGTACATGGAAATGAAAACATGTTAAACAACAAAATACAAAATCGTGTCCGCATCATACAATTTATGATATTTGTGAATATATGAGATGAAAACCCAATATCCCTTGACATGACATGGACGGAGCACTAATGGTCCATATATATATATATATGATTGACAAATTCACCAATAATTGATTTATTAATATCGCAAGAATATTCGAATTACTTACAAAGCATAACACACACTAAGATTCTCATCATATATTGAATCAAAGATGGTTGCAATGTCACTGACATGGTCTTTATCGCCCCTAACTTCTTGAGCTAAATCTCGCCGAGTCAACTGGTCACAATTGAATTACCCTTAAATGGGAGAAGAACTCATCAAATTTGAGATTTTTATACCAATATTAAGGCATCTGAGACGTGAATGTGAATAATGTGAAAGTTACTCAAGGCTTGGGAAATTTACCAAATATTGATTTGACTTGTGTTCATGGAAGGTAAATTTCGTTTGCATATTGAATTGTTTCAGATTAGTGAATTTTGTAGTTCATTTCAGTAATTATAGATCTAGTATTGATGGGATTTTTTATTTTTTATTTATGTAAGGCTAGTGTGGTTTATTTTATATTATAAAATTGAAAGAACGCATAAAAGGAGGGGTATATACTAGACCTCCAGTAATGAAAAATGTAACAAACGTCTCAAAACTCAATGAAAGCAACAGTAAATGAAATGTGTACAACGACTAAGTGAAGACTGCTCAAGCATTGATGGGACAAGATTATATAATTCTGCAAATTATTTTATATTTCCTTCATATAATTAGTATTTCTACCAAATTAAATTTGAAAACGTAACAATCAACATTCTTTAAATCAGATTATTTGTGTTTGTGTATTATAATACATTATGAGAATCATTGCTGCCTATTTATTGTTAGGAATTTAGCCGTAAATCTCATAATTGTAATCATATTGTCTCTTTGTTTGCATTACTCGACAACCCTAATACTATATAAGACAATATTTAAAATTTTCCTTTGTTATCTATGTCCACTATTATTTAATTCAATGTCTCATATTCATGTTTTCACAGCATTCTCTGAACGTTGTTATTATTCTTTTTACAACACGTTTTGAACGTTGTTTTTAATTTATTTGCAACATTTTTCGAGTTTTGTCTTTACTTTTGTGTTCAACTTTTTGTAGCATTTCTTCACCGTTGTTTTTGCTTTTATCTTTATTTTTTGCAACGTTTTTTTTGGATGATGTCGTAGGTCATTTTCTACTTTTTAATTAATTATATATATATATTTTAATTAGTACAGTAATTAACCAACAAAATTATGAAAGCCCAAGAATAACTAATCAAAAGGGGGTGAATTATTTTTTAAAACTTTTTCGAAAAATTAATCTAAATCCAAGCAAGTAAAGACTAAATAGATTAATTCAAATAGTAAGTACAAATGATATAATTGTAGAGGTTCGATCCAAAGCAATGATCTACGTCCTCCGTTACCGAACTCTCCGACACGAGTAAGGTCTTTTCACTATATTGATTGACTTATTGTGCAATCCAACCATTTACAACGCTTTCGGTGACTTACAAACAAGGAGCACCGATCTTTATACAGTGTTGAGCTTTACGAGACCTCTACACGTCCTCACTATTGAGTTTTACGGGACCTTAATATGACCCACACTATTAAGCTTTACGGGACCTCAATATGACCCATACGGTGACTTACAACAAGGAGCACTGATCCTTATACAATGTTGATCTTTAAGGATTCAACACGACCCACACTTTATCAAAGTGATTTTACAATGAAATTCCTTGATAAATAATACAAACAAATTAAGTACTAAGAGAGGCTAACACTTCAATGAATAATAATAAATGATAACTCAAGTGTTAGATGAAAAACTTGGATGAATATGATAGTCAAAAATTAGATTCAATCAATCAAAGTGTTTCAATGAGAAAATGAAGAACTAAATACAATGTAAGTTCTAAAATCTTTTCAAGAACTATCTCTCTTTTAATGGAGAATTGTAATAAATTAAGTACTAAAAGAGAAATGAAAATTTTTGATGAATATGATGATTTTACAAGTTTAGTTCAATCAATCAAAGTTTCAATACGAAGAAGGAGAAAAGTTTATGCAATTTAAGTGCAAATATCTTCTTAAAAAATATATCTCTTTTAAAGTTGAATATAGATAAATTAAGCACAAAGAGACATAAAAATTTTGATAATAGAAATTATTCAAGAAGTATGATCCAACAATCAAAGTTTTTCTATGAGAAAATAAATTTAAATGAATGTAAAAATGTAAGTTCAAAGAATATTTTTAAAAGAAAAACTTTGATAAGTAGATTTTCAAAAGTTAATTTGATCAAAAGTTTTTCAAAACTGAATGATTTGATAATAATAAATAAGATGAGAAATCAATATAATTTTAGTTCAAAATAATCTCATTTGAATGCTCTCAAGTTGTTGTAATAAATGACAAGTGAGTTAGTATTTATAAAGATGAAAAACTCCGAATTTTCTGTCAAACTGGATGACCAGTCCGGTCAACCGCCAATTTTTGGATGACCAATATGACCGTTTGTACACGAAAAATTAGATATCAGAACGATCAAAAATCTGACCGTTGGAGACGTCCGGTCGACTACCACCTTTAGTCGATCGACACCTGGTCAATCGGTTGACCGCTGGTCAATTTTTCTTTTTTTAGAGATATGATCTAAGTTCAAGTACACTTTGAAAGATCAATCTTACTTTTGATTAAAAATATTTTATGCAAGTGATATGAAAAAACTCTTCGTGCATAAAATGAATTTTGAGTTATTGTCATTTATTACTAAATATTAAAGTGTTATACCTTTACATATGATCTCGAAATCTTAGTCTTCGATCTTGCTTCGAAGTTTCTTTCATATTTGGCTCTTAAACTCTTGATTTTGTTCTTCTTCATGAGTCCGATTTGATCGTCTTGATTTTGATCTTTTAAACTCTCGTCTTGAATGATTTGACTTGAATACTTAGCTTTCACTTTGATCTTCATTTCGAGTCTGATTTTTGATGTGTTGATTTTGGTAATACTTGATTGATTTTAACATTAAACTATCTTCACTCAAAATCAATTGTTAGAAATAATATTAATCTTGTTTGTTATGATCAAAACATTAATGATGATATCAACCATATGTCAACAATTTTCCCTTTTTGATTATGACAAACAAGATGATTTGTAATGTAAGATTGAACAATTGATATTTTATTGATAAATGAATATATATTATAAATTTATCATGTAATTCATGTTCCCCATATCTTTTACAAATCAATAACTACACATTTAAAGTATATGAAAGATTTTCCCTCTTTTCCCATTTTTCATATACTAGCATATTATATTTTCAAATCAAAA
>CAIGRN010135528.1:0-15536 GCA_903798345.1 Fraxinus anomala
ACCAATTTTCTAGATTTTATTCCCCCAACTGATATTTTAAAATTAACACTTCAGCCAGTTTGATCCAACCTTTGAAAACTCATTCGATTTAATTCAGGCTCTCGATTGAATGGAAGGTCGACCAGAATTTGGTTCCAAAACGAGATAAACATTTGTGTTATTTGAGGACACTTGTGTGGTTGATTGAATAGTTGATAATCATCAAGAGATTCCCAATCTTTGATGGTCCAACACTCCCATCACTACCAAACACATTTTCTACACTATTATTCCCCAATATCAGAAGGTATAATTTCTCGATATTGAGCCCCCGTTTGATAATCATACTTTTAAAAAAAAGGTTTTAAATAGTGATTTTTAGGATGATATGTGGTTAAAAAGTAGGAAGAAAATTAAGTTTACGTACATAATATTTTATTGTGTGAATGTTGTTGAAAATGAATATGTAAAAAAAAGAGTAAGAAAAATATGGTTTGTCAAACATGAGCTGATATGGTTCCCCTTTATTGGGCAATGACAATTATTGAGACTTACGATTTCATCTTAAAATCTCAACATTGTTAAGAAAAGTAATATAATTTTTTATATGTTGATCAATATTTCGATAATTAGTAAATGTGAGGTTAATGTGCTCTGATATTACATTGAACCTTAAGAGTTCTATCATAAAATATCAATTTAATTAAGAAAAATAGTTCAAACTCTTATATATTGATCTATGTTTCAGTAATCAGATGATGTAAAAAATTTTCTTTATTAATACATTTTTCTCTTTCTTATTTTCAATCACATTCTCTAATAAAATAATATTATATGTAAATTTTTTAAAAAAATTATTCTTTCCTAACCCTCATTTTTTAAAAAAAAATCACTATTTCAAAATACTTTATTTCTTCATTTTTAATTTTAATGGAGCCCAGACAATGACCGACACTTTTCTAGTGCATTTTCGTACGAGTTGAAAGCACAAATAGTCATCCATTTTATTTTGTTATTTTACTTTAATTATTGATTTCTTTTCCAAAATACTTATTGAACTTTTATTTTTATTTTAACGTAATCTTTTTTATCTTCGTTTAAATTGTCGACTTGTATGACGAAAAATGGTGATGTGACTTCTAAGATCCGTTAAATCGGCATTTTCTCTTTGTTCAAGTCGTCAAAAAAAAAAAAATGTTTGTTGATCAAATTAAAACATTATAAGTACGGAGTTTGAGGCTAATATTATTTTAACTTAAATTTCACCTATAAAAGAGGTTGCATGTCTGTTAAATTCGAACTAGTCACACCCTTATTTTCCCCAAGATTTAATATATCGAGTTTGGAAGTGGGTCAATTCATACATACTTTTTTCTGTTTTTCTTCTTTATTTTCTCAAAAATAATTAAAATAAACAAAAACTGTTAGGCTTGGTGGTTCGCCCGGACCAACACGACTACACAAACCAGGTCAATGCTTTATTCCCCCAAACCGGTAGGTATAGTCTCTTTATCCCCCTAAACCGGAAGGTATAATCTCTATATTGATACTTTGCTACTCTTATCAAAATTACACTTTATTCGTCCTTACATCATCCATAAGGAGGGATCATTACACTTGACATATAGAATTATGACATATATCCGAAAAATCTTGAAAAAAAGAAAAAAGTTTTTTAGGAGAATTCAATGATACCAACATTTTCCTTTCATTTTAAATTTCGATAAGAAATTTTTTTTATCTTTTATGAGCTTATAAATTACTTTATTGTTATAAACAAAGAATACTAAGTCCATGTTTGATTTGGATTTAAAAAAATAAAAAATTAGGCCATGTTTGACATCTATTTTTTTTTTTAAAAAAAAATGAGTTTTTGAGTAGTAATCTTTTGGAGAACGTGTGGTTTAAAAAATAGAAAAAAATTTGGGTTTGCATGAAAAATATTTTATAGTGGAAATGTGTGATTGAAAATGAGTATGAGAAAAAAAAAAAGAATTTTGAAAGAATGGTTATCAAATAATAAAATGAGTATGAGAAAAAAAAAAGAATTTTGAAAGAATGGTTATCAAATAATAGCTTAGTAAATTTTGATAAAAAAATATTAAATTTGTAATTAAAAAGTTGATAAAAATTATGGACTCCGTGAAATGCGTTTGAAAAAATGAGTTTTAAACAATGGGTCAAATAGGGGCTTCGTAATGCTAAATTATTTAAATCTAAATATTATTTTATACATCTTTTGCAAGTACATTAATTATCGCTAGACGTATGGATTTTTATTGACATTTGTTTGGACATTTGATTGCAACCGATGTATATGTGGCTATATTTGGGTAAATGTCTTGCGCATAAATCAAAATACTAGTAACTATAATATCGAATTGTCTTCTTTAGAGTTGTCTTTGTTTTCTAGACTTGACTTATATTTTGGAGTTTTTTTTTTCTTATAAAGAATGGTTATTTGTTTATTCTCTTATAAAACACAATATTCAGTCTACGTACGACTAAGCACTACATTGAAAATCTTCCAGTTTGCAACTTTTTCGTACAAAAAAAAAAAAAAAAAATCATAAAAAAAAAAATTCTTATTTTCTGTCTTTACACAATTTTGTTTTCACATTGGAATTTCGTGAAGAATAATGTCACTCGAACATGGCCAAATTCCAGACCATGTTCCAGGGGGGCGCCACCCGCCGCGGCCTTCCATTTAGCTTAGTGCTTACCTTACATCTTGTCTCCTTAACGATGATTTAGTTTTTTTTAAAAAAAGGTATGACCTTAAAAGTATTAAAATTTTAATTGTTGTAATATAACAATCATTAAATCAACTAGGATTATCGCTTATATTTATTAAAAGTAAGAACAACAATATAAGATGGGGCCCACGGATAGTTTCGATCGAAAAAATTAAGAATTAGTTCATAATAAGTAGAGTTATATATCAAAAACTATAAATATAAAAACCTTATTTACCTCAGTATCCATCCATTTCACTCCCACTAGCTTGTTTACATTTTACAAGAAAATAATTTTTTGTTTTTATTTATTTATTTGATTTTTTTAACTCTTAATTCATTAGATCTTTTGGGTACATGGTCAGAACAATTTTATTAAAAATATAAAATTAACTTTTACATCAAAAACTTAAGAAAATTTAAATAAATGTGTATCTTAATTAATAATTTTTTTGAAAAAAAATAAAAATCCATGCTTTTATTTATTTTCTTTTTTAACAATTTTCAACGGGTGAGTCTTCAATTGTTTTTGCCTAAAAAAGTTATATATAAATAAATAAAAGTCTTCAGTTGTTTGTTTTGACTTCAAAACCGTGTCCGTTGTGCCGACCACCTCCACTCCATCTCTCATATTCTTCAACCACGTGATATGTTGATCCTCCACTATCCTATAAAACCATACTCCCTCCTAATCAGATGAACCAAAATTTTCCACTTCTTGTTAGAATCCAAAAATCTCTCGCCACCACCGCCGCCGCCGCCACCACTTCTTTATATAAGGAAGCTCTGAATTCTGTCTATAAAAGGATTTCTCTGAAAACTTCGTCGGAAATTCCATAGGTGAAAGTGTCGTGAGTAAACTTATAGACTCATTTATAAACACAACATATTTTTGGACATGTCAATTAATGATCATTGGCACGTTCTTTAAACTATAACAACCTTATTCAAGACTATCTTTAAGTAAATCCCTTTTGTTTTCTTGAATTCTCATCGACTTCACTCCCCATGAAAAAAACTAGAGGCTTTAGGCTGGTCAAGGTGTTCAAATGGTTTACTCACCGGAGAATGCGTCGGAGAGTCACCTACCAGCGGCCGGCAACTGGCTGCGCCACCAGGGCCATTTCAAAGCTCTACAACTGGTGCCGCTCTTTGAAGCATGGAGCTGAAGGCCTTTGCTTTGGAAAACATAATTCCGGTTACATTAGGGTCGGGGAAGAACCGATGGAGCCAAAGAATCCGGTGAGTGTACCCAAGGGGCACTTGGCTGTCTACGTGGGTGATGAAAAAGATGACACGTGTAGAGTTCTTGTGCCAGTGATGTACTTTAATCATCCATTGTTTGGTGAGTTACTGAGGGAGGCTGAGAAAATTTATGGGTTCAATCATCCGGGTGGGATCCAGATCCCTTGCAGGAAATCCGAATTTGACAATGTTCAGATGAAGATAGCCGCCGCCGGTAGCAGCGATGGTGGTGGCAACCGCCGTAGGAGACGGAGTTGGAGGCACAAGTACCTATGAATGAAATGATTCATTTGGACCACTTTGAATTTTCTTCATTAATTGTTGGTCCACTCATGTACAAATGTTTAGACTCTTTTCAATAGTAAATTTATCATGAATCTTTGGTGATAAATCCGTTTAGTCTCTTCTAATTCGTTACAAATGTTAGGTTTTGTCTTCCAACTTAAGCAATAAGTTAGGGTTGGTTTAGCCTAACTATCTAAAGCGATGAAACTATAAAAAAAAGTCGACAAGACTGAAAAATGAAATGAATTATTAGCATACTTGTCGATATTGAGCTAGAAGTGTTATGGGTATCAAGGTAATTTTTCATGCTATCTTATTATATAATAATTGTTGTAATTTTTTCTCATGTCTCACTTGTATGCAATGTCGTTTTATATGATGAATTTTAATGAAAAATAATCTTTTAATTTATCGGTTCGACTAACATAGTCCATTACAATCTAGACACAAACAAGAAGTCGGAGAATTGTGGGTTAATAATTTGTTTGGCCTCGCCATAAATGTCCATGCATCCAACCCAGTAGAAAGCCCACCTAAACTTCAAGAAATAGAATGCACGACCTATTTTAAATCTCTAATTATACTATAAAAGTAACAATGTGTTCAAGTAGCTATTTTTTTGGCACCCTTGTAAAGTTTCAGTGTGGATTACCATGGAATAAATTAAGCCCAACGTTCAAACCTAAATTGAATCCAAGCACACCGTAAAGCCAACCCTTTGCTATTGCTATCAGGTATGAACTTTTAAATGTTGCAGTTGATATTGTGATCCCGAGAATAAGATAACTCCCAATTGAACTAAAATCATAGAAAGGTTTATACCAACTTGACACGATTCTATTTAGATCATATGATGGTTTCAAAATGTGACGTACTTCGATAATTAGTGTCATGTAAGTATAAAGCCCACCAATAAATTGACCATGATTGTTGTAGACGACATAGTAGGGACGAAAATTAATGTCTACATGTTTAAACTCAAATGAGACATATCCCTAATCTGAGTTCAAGGGAATAGGTCCCATCTCTGGAAATGAGTATTTTGAGTACAGATTTTGTTGAGTGGTACATAAGCGGTTACTGAAAATGATGTAGAGGGAAAAGATTGAATAAAAAAATTGATTGTATTTTGAACTGATAAATGATAGAGTGACATATGCCATTATGTAATCTCTTATGTAAATCTTCATGTATATATAGTAAGATCATTCGAGTATATAAGCTACGCTGCTACGAGAAGTAGGTAGTAGGTATTAGGAATGACGAAAAAATTCGACAAACTCGATACTCGCAGAGCCTCTACCCTGTTCGAGGTGGGGATTACCCGCTTAATAGGGAATTCGGGTCAGGGACGGGACGGATAACTTTGTCCCGGTGTGGGGATGGGTAACAGGTGCCCTGCCTTGCCCCATTTGTTATTATTATTTTTCATTTTTTGAATTCAATATTTTAAATGAAAAATTTCTCGAAATTTTATTAGTTCTAATAGAAAATAACAACTCAAATTATCTAAAAAATATAACAGACAATAAAAATCTTAGTTTACCAAATATATTTGAATAGTTTAACTTTTAAAAATAAATAAAGATTAAAAAATATATTATTTTTTCAATCTAAAGAATGGGGGAAATAAAATGAATTATTAAAAACTTCAAAAAAAAATTAAATAGGGCCGCCCCGCCCCGCCATGTTGCCATCCCTAGTAGGGATGTCAAAATGGCTCGCCGGCCTGAGGCTCGACCCTGAAAAAACTCGAGTCGAGCCCCATTTTGGGACATCGGATCGAGCCCGTGGGCTCATATCACGGGCCATTTTGGCTCCTCTAGTTGAGCTTTATTAAAAAAAAAAATTAAAACAATAGATTTAAAATTCATTAAAAATTTTAGATTTGATATAAAACCTTCCCATTCTGCAAAATTTTCCCCATTTCACAAATACTTAGAATTCAATGTAGAAGTATAGTTTGGATAGAGTGCGACAACTGGAGCGATTCATTGCAAACTGCGAGGCCGACCCGACAATCCTCTACGATCATTTTCTGGATTTCTTCCGTGATTAAATCTAAAGGTTCTCGTAAATACGTGGATATGTATGTTTAATTTTGTATACATTCATGTACTAGTGTATATATTTGGATATTAATTGGTGTAAGTTTTTGTCACCATACATTATACATACGTACACACACACAATTACACAAACGCATAACCACACACATAATCCAGAATTCAGATATATACCAAAAGGCCCACAAAATTGATGTCAGTTTTAATGAGGGTATTGTCTGCATTGCGATGATATGTCGATTAATTGTTGTGCTCTTTATATGAATTCTGTCTTCTTGATTTCTTCCTTTTTTTTTCTTTTCAAAAGCCCTTGTGCAAAAATTGTGAACGTATCCTTATAGTGTCTTTCAAATTTAGACCTTTCCAATCTTCATCGCTCATACCAGACTTACTAAAGTCGCTAGAAGATTTGTTAAAGATAGGGTTCAATCTTCTGATTTAAAGTTTGGATCAACAAATCATTGACTCGTACTGCAAATCAACATTAAATAATTATCATATTTCTTTTGTGTCAATGTTCATAATTGATATTTTTGTTGCGGACTCCCAAATTGGTAAATATATGTGTGAATAATACTTGCTAAGTTTCCAAGAAAGATTTGAGGGCTCACGATGGTATCACTTATTGTAGCCTTGTTAGATGGATCCATCCCAAACCGTGCTTATATCCTCTGCTTGTTTGGTTAAACTTTTAAGTACTTATAAGAAATATGATTCAAGGATTGTATAGTTAAAAAGTAGATAAGAATTTTGGATTCCAAAAAATTTGTGATTAAAAATGATGTTTTATCAACTTATAGGTACTTATACAAAACAAGTACCATATTGCACCAATCTCCAATGCACCAAAACGACTTTGTTTCTTGATATCACTAGTTGGGAATTTGGGCCCATTTCACTCAAATTTTCCCCAAAGACCCTCTTTCAAAAAAGATCAAGAATAACTGAAACATAAAAATCGAAAAGAATAACACAAATGAGAACACAAGAACTTATATTAAAAAAATCTAAAACTTGGAAAAAAATCACAAGCCATAAAAGATAGAAATTCTATTATGTGAAAAAAAAAAATACCATCATAGAAATCTCTCACCCAAAAATCTGAACTACAATCATGAAGACTCTCATATTAAGTCCAACAAAGCTACAAAGGACTCGTTTGATTTGCATTTCAATTTTGAATTCATTTTCAGTTTCAGTTTTGAATGACTATTTTAAGATTGCGTTTGGTTTATCATTTTGAAAAAAATTGTTTCTCAAAATAGAAAATGAAAAACACATTTGATTTGAAATTTTGAAAAATTGTTTTATCACGTTTATTCCATGAAATTTGATTATTCAGTCTTTGTTTGGACTTCATTTTAATGAATGTATTTCAAAATAGTAATTTTTGAAGAATGTGTGATTAAAAAGTAAGAAAAAATTTTGAATTTACGTATATATTATTTTATTGAAAAATGTGTAGTTGAAAATGAAGAAAAAAAATACATTAAATTAAAATGGAGCCCAAACATGGGCTCAGTATTATAGAACAATTTTATGTTAATATATTATCAAGTAATAAATACATTTTAAAATTGTTGAATTTTATAATATTTTTTTATCCATACAAAAGAAAAATAAAGAAATAATAAATTGAATTGAAAAAATATCGAAAATAAAAATAAAAATCAACAACGGAGACTGAGAATATTTGAATATGTATTTATTTAAATATCTTTAGATTTTTTATTTAAATAATCATTAAGAGTTTGTTTGAGCCTCATTTTATTGTAAAAATGCATTTAAGAATAGTGGATTAACGAAGGATGTGTGGTTCAAAAATAAGAAAAAGTTTTAAATTTACGTGTAATATAAAAATGTGATTGAAAATAAGAGAGAAAAATATATTTTGTAAATAATGAGAATCAAACAATGGTGGCTTGAACTATTTTTATATTTACATTTTTACAATTTTTTAAAGAATTTTACATTCTATTTTTTTAAATAAATTATTTCTTATAATTTATATATATATTTTTTAGATTTTTTTTCTAGATTTTTTAATTTTATTTTTGCTTTTTAGAGTTTTTAATTTTTAAAATTTTATTTAAGGGGAGGTTTGATTCCCATTTTTCTCGAAATATATTTTTCTTTATCTTCTTTTCAACCACACATTCTTTAGTTAAATAATATTACACGCAGATAAAAAAATTTCCTTTTATTTTAACCATACATTATCCATCAATCTACTATTTCAAAATATATTTTTCAAAAATAATAGGGCTCAAACACCCCCTAAATAAAATTTTACTTAAATACTTGTTTTACATGTTTTGAATGTTTTCACAAATTTCACTGAAAATATTCAAAATTTCAAAAATACATTTTGAGTTTTTTGTTACAAGTTTAACATTATTTTCGAAAATGCATTTTTAGAAATTTCAAACCAAATAAATTTTGAATATTTTGTAGAATTGAAAATTGAAAACAGCAAACAAAACACATCATAACTGTTTGAGAAATAGTATTTGTCTTTCGTTCCCTCTATCTTTCTCCCTTCTTAAATTGCCTCGTCAAATTCTTTTATTTGAGTTTAGGTCAACTCTGAAAAAAATATTTTTAAATAATATTTTCAATACTTAATTAGTTATTATAGTGTCCATAATGTATTAACAACATCTACGTCTATAGCCCATGTTTGATGCCTATTATTGAGAGGAAATGCTTTTTGTAATAGTGAATTTTTTAAGAATGTGCGATTAAAAAGTAAGAAAAAGATTTCGATTTATGTGCAATATATGTTGTTGTGAGAATGTATAGTTGAAAATAAGTTTGAGAAAAAATGAGTTTTGAATTATTGAGAATCAAATTGAGGCATAATCTGTTGGGTAAATATTAATTTGTTGTGTGGGCCTTCATATGTAATTAATTGTGTATAAATGATATCTTAAAGTTATGCCTATTTAAAGTGATCTAATAAAGAATTAAGTTATTGAGTTTTGAGTATCTAAATAAAGTGTGAGCCTAAATATGTGTATAAACTAGATCTATTAGAGTTGTATTTTCATGATGGGCTAAAATACACATGGATATATAAATATTATTATGGTCCGGAATTCATATGCAACTCTCATTCTTTGTGTCATCTCATTAATACAAGAATACAAAAGAAAATATATTGAAGAGAAAAATTCAAAACCCATAATCAAGATCAACAATCAAGAATCAAAAAGAAGGAATTTAGGTAATCAGGATTAAAGAACGAGAACTCAAGATTAAAGAGATTGTAAGTTCAAGTTTCAAGATTCAAATTAATGGATCAATGCATGTTTTGCATTAATTAATTCTCTTGGTGATTTGATTTGGAGATCTTAGCAATTCATGAAATTTTATAGAGTTTAAGTTTCGTAAATATTCAACAAGCGGTACCAATGCCAATTCATGTTAAACCATTGAGATTAAAAAAAGAATTTTAGGGTTGAAATTTATAATTTGTATTTTTCAATTTAGGATGTGAATTTTTTAGTCCTAAATTTCAAAATTTTCAAAATTTTGTAATTTTTTGAAATTTTTCGAAAAAAATTTGGGTCAAAACGGAAACCACGATGTTGTAGCGCCACGTTCGAGCACTACGTCACTCGACGACTTCCGTTCAAGCAGTCGGCAGCGCCCAACGTGTGGCGCCCAGTTTATATCCATTTTTTAAAACAAAAGAAAGAAAACAATAAATTTATAAGGTAAGGAACTAACAATTAAGATTCAAATCTTGAGATTAAAATTTTTCTAGGATTATTAATTTTTCAATATAGATTAGTTGAAGCAATATGTTACTAAAGTGGCCTCTCTTGTTTAGATAATTTTATATGAAATATTGAGAATGTTGTGTGTATGTAATTTATGCAGATATTAACCAGTTCAAATGAATGTAAATATTTGGCTGAATTACATGACACGTGTGGTAATAAATATGTGACAATTATAAAAAAAATTTATGTAAACAAAAATCGATGTAAAACTAGGTTTATTGTTTGACATAATTTATTGTCAATATTTGTTTACTACACCAAAAATACCACTTACAAGTTGGTATTTCTATTCAAAATTAAATATCAATGTTGTACTCGGTCTTTTGAGATTGGATTTACCATTATTTCAATTAATTGATTGTTTAATACGGATTATAATGTGAAAATATTTATTTGGTTTTGTTCTCTATTCAGTTAATTCTTCTGTTTCTACAATATCTGCCAACATCAACTCAATTTCTATACTTAATGGAACCAACTTTAAAGATTGAAAAGAGAACGTTTAGATCGTTCTTAATTGTATGGACTTAGACCTTGAGTAAGGACTGAACAACCTACTGCACTTACGGATAAAAGTTCCACTGATGAAAAATGGACTTTGATAAGTGAGATCGTTCAAATAGTATGAGTTTTATGATCATGAAGTGTAATATTCCAAAATCATTTAGGGGCACTGTGTCAGTTAATGCAACTACTGTCAACAAATTTTTTGATGAAATTGAAAAACGTTTTGCAAAAAGCGATAAAGCTGAAACTAGTACGCTTCGAAAAATTTAGTTTCACTAAAGTATAAAAGTAACGGAAATATTGTAGAGTAGATCATGGAACTATCTCATATTACTTCAAATTAAAGGCACTAGAATTTGAGCTATTGGATGATTTGCTCGTGCATTTGATTTTAATTTCTTTTCCTACACAATACAATCAATTTAAGGTCAATTATAATTGTCAAAAAAAAAGAAGAAGTTGACTCTTAATGAGATCATTTCATGCTGTGTGCAAGAAGAAGAAAGGTTAAAGCAAAACAATTCTGAATGTGCTCACTTGACTAGTAACTCTAAGGACAATTTCAAGAAAATGAAATAATAATGAAATTGGATCCAACTCAATTCAAAAGAAACAACAAAAGCCTAAAAAGGATGAATCATCGTGTTATTTTTATAGAATCCCGAGGACACTTGAAGAGATATTTTACGTTTCTTATTTTGATTTGTTCTGAGATTAATTTAGTTTCACCTAAACATATTTGGTGGATTGAATTCGATGCCACTACTCATATAAGTATGTCTATGCAGGGTTGTCTGGACAGTCGAAAGCCAAAATGATGTTGAAAGATTCATCTATGTGGGCGACGGTAAATCGGCTTAAGTTTAGGCTATAAGAACTTTTAGATTATTATTAAAGACTAGTTTTTATTTGAATTTGAAATAGACTTTTATGATACCGTCTTTTAGATGAAATTTGATTTCAATTTCTGTAATGGACAAATTAGATTATTCTTATTCATTTGAAAATAATAAGTTTAGTCTTTTTCTTTATTCAAATATTGAGGGTACCAATTTTTTATCTGATTATAATAATCTATACTTACTTAATTCGATTGCATCTTATAATGAAATATTGCATGTGAATTTACGTGATATTAAACGTAAATTAACCGATGGAAATTCCACATCGTTATGACATAAGTGATTATGTCACATTTCTCAAAAGTAAATTGAAAAGCTTGTGCCAGAAGGGATTCTTAATCCTTTTGATTTTTCAGACTTAAATGTTTGTTGTAATTACATTAAGGGAAACAAACAAATATAAGAAGATTATGTGCCAATAGAACTTCAAATATCTTAGAACTAATTTGTACGGATATATATAGGTCATTCCCTTCATCTTCTTGGAATTGTCAACAACCATTTATTACGTTCATAAACGATTATTCTAGCTATGTCTACCTGTATCTCATTCATGAGAAATCCCAATTACTGGGCATGTTCAAGGCTGATAAGGATGCAGTTGAAAATCAATTCAGCAAGAGAATAAAACACGTCAGATTTGATCATGTTGGTGATTACTATGACAGATATGATGGATCAGGAGAACAAAGTTCATGGTCTTTTGCTAAATTCCTAGATGAATGAAGAATCATCCCACAGTACACCATGTTAGGTTCTCCTAGCGTGAATGATGTTGTTGAAAGAGAAAACATGACACTTAAGAATATGGTAAGGAGTATGATTAATCATTCCACCTTATCAGAATCTTTAGAGACAGAAGCATTAAAGGCTGTAGTTTATATTCTCAAAAGAGTAGCAAATAAAGTAACTATCAAAATCCCTTATGAGCTTTGGACAGACAATAAGCATGTTTGAAGTATTTACACATTTTTAGGGTTATCCAACTGAGGCAAGGTCTTATACATCTAATGAAAAGAAATTGAATTCTAAAATTGTCAGTTGTTATTTTATTGTATACTTTAAGAGGTCAAGGGATTACAAATTCTGTGATCACACTACAAGGTCAATTTGTGGAGCAAGAAATGCCCGATTATTTGAGGATGTGGAGTTCAGAAGGAGATAATGTTAAAAATTTTGTCTTTGAGAAGGAATATATAAATATCCTTTCTGTTGCATTGACAATGATCATGACTAGGGATAAATTTTTGCTCCAGATTTTACTTAAGAAGCAATTTCGGATCAAGACAATATTATAGAAACCCCTATAAATAATCAAGAGATTGTTCTAAAAGAACAAATTTAAAAACCTCAAGAACAAATACTATTAAGGAGATCCACTAGAGAAATGAGAAATGTAATTCTAGATGACTATATAGTATTTTTTCAATAACATGAGGATGTTGTTGGATTGATGGAAGAAGATTCTACCGACTTTCATCAAGCAATGTAACGAAATAATTCTCAAAAGTTGATTGATGCCATGAATGAGAAAATAAAGTTAATGAAAGACAATGACATTTGGAAACTTGTCCCATTGTCTGAAAGTACGAAACTCATTGGTTGCAAATCAATATTTA
Organism: Fraxinus anomala; assembly: GCA_903798345.1. NCBI lineage: Eukaryota > Viridiplantae > Streptophyta > Magnoliopsida > Lamiales > Oleaceae > Fraxinus > Fraxinus anomala. The sequence continues at coordinate 13,127 of CAIGRN010135528.1, forward strand.
AAAGCTCGTCTTGTTGTAAAAAGCTTTACTCAAAGGAAATGCTTCAATTACAAATAGACTTTCTCTCATGTTTCAACAAAAGACACTTTCAGGATTATTATAGTACTTGTAACACATTTTGATCTTGAACCATATTAGATGGATGCAAAGACAGTGTTTCTAAGTGGTGACATTGACAAGACGATATATATGATGTAACAGAAAAACTTTGTGGCTGGAGACCCAAAACAATTGTTGGTAAATTAAAGAAATTCATCTATGGACTTAAGTATGCTTCCATTCATTATCATAAATTTTATCAAATAACCGTCTCGTTTGATTTTGAGATGAATATAGTTGATGATTGTATATACTACATGTTCAATGGGAGTAAATATTTTTTTTTATATTGTATATCAATGACATACTGCTTGCCTGTAATGATATATGTTTATTGAACGAAACCAAGAGATTTCTATCAAAGAATTTTGATATGATAGATCTTGATGATATCTCTTTTGTATTAGGGATTCAGATACATCGGGACTGTTCTCGGAGTATTCTTGTATTATCACAAAAGAGCTATATCGATACGGTATTTAAGGGATTTGAGATGTATGATTACAAACTAGGTGATACCTATGTTGTTAAGGGAGACAAATATATTCTCAATCAATGTCCTAAGAATGACCTTGAAGTGAAGAAGATGCAAAAAATTCCTTATGCTTCAACAGTTGGGAGTTTAATCATTAATGTATGCTAGGTATGCATAAGTCTAGATATAGCATTCATTGTTCGAATGTTAGGCAAATATTTAAGTAATTGTGAATGAGATCATTGGTTAGCAGCTAAGGTGGTTATGTTGTATATATAGAGAACTAAAGATTACATGCTCACATACGGGAAATCAGACCAATTGAAAATCATTGGTTATTCTAATTCGGGTTTTGCCAGATGTCGGACAGCAGGAGATCCACATCGGGTCATGTCTTCCTCCTGGCTGGAGGAGCTATATCTTGGAAGAGTGCTAAGCAGATATCATATCTTTTTCAACCATGGCAGCGAAGTTTGTAGCATGTTATGAAGCATCCAATCAAGGAATATAGCTACGAAATTTTGTCACTGGGCTGTATATTTTGGATGGAATTGAAAGACCACTAAAGTTATTTTGTGACAATAAATTAGCAGTGATGTATTCAATCAACAATAAGAGTTCAACAAAACCTAAATTTATAAACATCAAATTCCTAGTTGTTAAATAAATAGTTCAGAGTGGTTAGGTTACTTTAGAACATATTGGGACAAACTCCATGATAGCAGGTTCATTTACTAAAAGTCTATCACCCAAGGTATTTCATGAGCACACCGCTCACATGGATGTTGTTTGTTTTGATGATTTGCTAGTTTAGTAGAGTTTGTAATTCTGGAAGTTGTCTCTTTAAACACATATTTTTGTTTGTGCAAATTCAAGTTTATTTCAATATAAAGTATTCAGTTATTTTTACTCTAATTAAAGTTTATGGTTTGATCTTATTAAATAATAAGGTAAGACCAGTTGAAAATAAATATGTTTGGATCACAATGCATGTAATTTCCATGCTACACATCCATAGTTGATTTATGTCGTTTGATTGTGTTGATATACGTTACATTTGATAAATTTAGTTATGATATTTGTAACAAAGATCGCTTGGATCCTATATTTACATAATCAACGGAAAAGATTGTTCGAAAATACTTTTGATTATGATAGCAAAAGTTTCGAGCTCATAAATAATAATCAAGTCGATGTATACGTAAAATATGGTTACCACCATGTACTAAACTAAACCAACCCATTTTTTGTTATGATACTCAAAAAATTAACACAAAATAGAGAGAATAGAAAGCGATGCAAGTACATGATTTGTGACGTCTAGATGAATTACATTAATTGCTCTTATAGTGGGATTGTAATTGATTTTAATTTAATTACGTAGGTCCCTAATTAATTAACATCGAATGATTTTAAATATCGGATTTGATCTCCTAAGCACGATACTTAATTTTTGTATTTTCACTTAAAATATTATGTGTTCCAATAATGTGGATAGGTGTGAATATTTTTATATGGTTTACATATTTGTAGAATATGTGAACTCCATTGGACTTCAACGAAATTAGAAATTAAGATATTTTGATTGTAAATAGTTCAAAACGAGTTGCAGAAGGAAAATCCATGGACCGATCTCATCATCTCCACCCTGTAGGAATTACAAGATCAACCCTGCAAATAAAAAGAAGAAATGTTATGGGACGTTGAGAAAAAATAGTGTTCAAAAAAGTGTTATTGTAAGCAAAATATTATATTTCAAATTACTCAATATTTTCACATTATATACATAATTCAATAATTTTTTTTTATTTCACACACACACACACACAAAGATAT
>CAIGRN010135544.1:0-16602 GCA_903798345.1 Fraxinus anomala
TGATAAAACCAAAACTTGAAAAAAGGGACTTTCGTGTCAACTTCGACCAAATATTCGGAGTTAATTCAATGGTCAAATTACAAAAGTAAATAGACCAACTTTTTCTACTCGTCGAGTAGATCGTCGTGGTATATTTGGAATCTCAAAACTAATTTCAGATGAATGAAAAATTGTGGACCAAAGTTGGGAAGAAAATAGAGGAAACTGTTTGGAAAATTGACTGAGGCTGTTGCTAGTTTATAGTTTAGCTGTCGCTCAAGCGGCAGGCTAGCGAAAAAAGTCATTGTTTTTATCGCTCGAAACTAGGCGATGACGATAGGCTAGCAACAGTGAATTGTGCAACTTTTGGTAACATTTCTCAACCAAATTCTTGCATTTTTGTTGCATAAATTTCGATTTTCTTCACTTTGCATACCTGAGTTCATAAACCAAGTTCTGGTTCGTCGTTTCTTGTGTGTTGTAGTGCTACTAACACAAGAAGATAGTCGTTGTATCTTGAGAGTTGATTGTCATAAACCGTAGGTACCATTGCGGGGCGAATTCGATTTAAGAATAAAGTGTTCAACACTTCCCTCGACTTTAATATTATTTCTGTAATATTGCACATAAGCACCGTTACAGGGCAAATTTAACTTAAAGACAAAGTGTTCAACACTTGCCTTGACTTTGATATTATTTCTTCAATATTGCACATTTTTTAAGATTCATTTGGAGTCCATTTCATACCGTTACTCTACCGAAATTTCTACAGAATTTGAAAATAATTTTGAAGACCTTTCGGACTTTGTTTGTCACTCCATACTTGAAATTTTTCAACATGAATAAAATATTCCGAAAAATTCATAAATTTATTGAGAATATAATTTAATTTATTAATCAGGATCACAGAAGAAAATGTGCTCGAATTCTACAGGCACATGCTATATGTATATAGGTATGTACATATATGTGTACATAATGTGCCACTCACACTATGTCAACTCATATGGATCAATCCAATCCTATATTCCAATGAGCAGTAGAATTTTGTTGACCGATTGTTAAAGAAGCCATATTTCGAGGGCGTGCATATGTACAAAATAAATAAATAATAAATAAAATACAGTTTAGTTTAAGCAGTATTAGCTTAAGCCTGATTGGGTATACCACTTAAGATTAATTAATTACAAAAACAAAACGTGTAAAACGTAAGAGGCTAGCTGACTTTAAAAATCTCAATAAAATAAAATAAAATAAAATAAAAAATAGAAAGGTAAAATGTCAAAAGTTTCCATGACTTTTGTTTAAAAAATCAGAACAAATAAAACCATGTAGACCATTAAACCAAAAATTGACTTCAGAAAAGTCAAGCTCCAAAATCATTGCAGTTATAGATAGATATTTGTCCACTTTGTATATTTCAATCACATCACACGAATTAATCGATAATCTAACTTATAGGATTATATGTTGAAAAGAATTATATTAAAAGAAAAAGAAAGGACAATATTCTATATGTTAATGTTAAAGTTATTTCGACATTGCTTGGCAGACATTAATAAAAATATGTTTTTGATTGAATAGACACCACCTAAAGAACTGTGCAGTTTTTCCAAAACATAAGAAATAAAAATATTTGGACCCTCTCTTATAAATCAATTTATAAGTTGATTGACTTTGAACACTCATCTCGAGTACCTAGTTATATACTCGTTTATAAACTTACTAGAATGAAAATATGTGACAAAAAATGTATAGCATTAATGTCACATTTAGTAAAGTTTTATGATACATTTACATGATGTACTCAAACGTTTTTTGAAAGTTTGCCACTGCCACTGAGGTATAAGAAATGATATCTTGGGAAATGGGAATGATGTCAATATTCTATATGTTTTAAGTTATTTCAACATTGCTTGACAAACATTAATAAAAATCTTTTCTTGATTGAATAGACACCACTTAAAGAACTCTGTGTAGTTTTTCCAAAACATAAAAATATTTTGACCCTCTCTCATAAATCAATTTATAAGTTGATTTGACTCTAAACACTCATCTTCGAGTACCTAATTATATATTCGTTTATAAACTTACTAGAATGAAAATATGCGACAAAAATGTATAGCTTCAATGTCACATTTAGTAAAGATTTACGATACATTTACATGATGTACTCAATGTTTTTTGAATGTGTGCCACCGAGGTATTAGAAATGATATCTTGGGAATGATGTAAAGTTAAATAAATTATTTATGCCCCAATTACTAGGAACTATGTTCTTAGTTTGTAAGAGAGGTGAATCTTTCATCTAAATTTAAAATTTATACTAAGAGCTTGTTTTGCACATATTCTTCCAAGTGAAAGAAGACGAAGATTTCAATGCATTGATAATAACCTTGATTTGTACAATTTGCACGTAAACTGATATATTTAATGCATAAATTCAAGTAATATTTTCTATGATATAAACTGTAACATTTCTACTTAGAAGTATGCTTGTTGTATATCACTGTTTTACGTAGTCTTTTACCATTTGAACGAAGTGTTAAAAAGAAAGTTGGGAGTTTTTTTTTTTATTATTTGATTGATGAGATTTGATCTAATGAAATCTCACCACATCATCTATTGTTATTTGTAAGCTATGATGTATGTGTAGCACAATCGCTCTACTTATTCACTTTTATTTCTAGAATTAAATAAATGAATGGGGAATTTTAAGAAATTAGTTTGATTTTTCTACTCAAAATAGCTTTTTGCGAATTTCACTGTACTCTGAGAATGTTATAAAGAAAACGTGTTATGAATGAATATCTCGTGATTATTCGATCTTTTAAATTCAAGAACTCCTACAAAATAGAAGTAGAAGATAAAAAAGATAAAATAGAAAGCTCAAGTTGGTGCAGTGTGAACTCTAGGAAAACTAATTAAATTGATAATGTTGATATATGTACATCAAATTTGACATTGTTGTGAGGTGATAATTTATTATATATTAATGTTAACAATAATTTAAATAATCAATGACACATTTTGTCATGTCAAACTTAATGTATAGAGAAAGTGTACTAGCAATTTAATTTTTAAATTGAAATGATAAAAGTAGAGGAAATTTTGAGCCACGGACGTAGCTTTCGGGCTCTGACTCATAGGTTAATCTGGGACCCTGCACCCACACGCGTGCTTACCGTGTGGACCATTCTCGTTGACTTTAGTACTCTCAAAAATCAGAAAAACATGGGTCAAAACGCAGGTGACGCCACCGATTGAGTCTCTTCCATCTTGCAATGCTCACAATCACCGCCTGCCGCCACCACCACGTTCCACTCAGTTCACCTTTTCCACAGGCCATCATTTTTACATTACTATATTTTTTGGTGGAAAAGAATTGACCATTTGGATTATGCAAAGCCAAATTAAAGAGAGAAATAGTTTCAGCTAACTTTGCTTCCAATTAGACTTTTAAACCTTAGCAAAATGTAAATGTACGGTTATTGCGTGGTTTGAAATAAGATAAATTTACTTTGAAGTTATTCTATTTGTCTAAGTATACTGAAACTATTTTTTACCAATTGCTTTTACTTTTTAAAAAAACTTATAACTAAATTTCTTATATATGGAGAGAAGGAAACACGGGAGTTAATAAAGATAGCAAATATTAGTTACAAGGAGGAAAGCTTTAGGTTCATGTTGTTTAAGGATAAATACTACATGGAATAAATATCAAAACTATAATTAATATATAAGTGTTTGGACAATTTCTCTTAACAAGATTGATATTTTAAGATTAAATCCAAGACTCAATATGTTAATAGAGTTTATTAAGTTTCAACGAACATTCGATCTGACTAATACTCAAAGGTGCATATGGACTATAAGATAAGTGTGCTCAAATGAGCCACCATCTTGCGATGCATGTTAAGTAATACATCTTATATTGATTAAATATTAAAATATAGACCAACATATCAATGTTTGATTTGCGGACTTGTTAAGGGATTAATCCCTCATTAATTAATTATCGAAATATAGATAAATATATAAGAGTTTGAGCTGCTTTTTTTTTTTTTAACAAGATCGATCTTTTAAGAATGAATCACAAGTTTTGATATAATATTAGAGTCTATTAAATTCAAATGATTAATTTGATCCGATTAAGATTCAAATGAACACACGAATTTCGAGATTGACTTGCACAAATGACCCACTATTTTGCCCGGGGGGTCATGTTAAGATATAAATTTCACATCGAATAAAAAAAAAATATAATTAATAAATAAAAGTTTGAGCTACTACTCTTAACAAATTGATCTTTTAAGATGAAATTCAAGACTCCTTATATGTTGGTGATATTTTTTATATTTATTCAATGTGATCATAAAAACCCTGGGACCTTAGCTTATCGTCTAATTCATCTAATACTTACTCGATTCTGGGCTAGATTGAGTTAGAAAGGCTTTGATTACTTGAGGTTTAAATTAGGGAAATGAAAGTGAGGAGAATAGTGGCAATCCTCGGTCCGATAATCCACTTCATTCCAAGAGACAAGCATGATTTTGTAGTCAAATTCATGTATCTATCAGACAGCAACCCTCTAGAGGAAGATATATTCACATATTCAATGTCAAAACTATTGAAAATAAGAATTATTTTTGATTGTTTAATAAGAAGATTCACAAACTTTAGCAAAAGTTACCATTTGTTGTGGAAATTATGTTCAAATCTGTATATATTTTCTTGTGATACATATTTTTCAAATATTTTAAAATGATACATACGTAGACATGAACAGATGTTTCATCCTGATAGAACATATTAGACAAAGAGTCATGGACTAAATTAATATTATTATTAATGATCTATTTGTATTAAACATTCTAGTATAGTTTGATGAAAAAGAATTTAAATAATGTTTTAAATTTAGTGGAAATAAAATTTAATTTATTGTTGTGGAACGAGAATGAAATAGTTCACCAAATATGATAATAATACCTATCATTGTGAAAATTATACAATCACATTTTCAATTATTTTCTTGCGATAAACAATAGAGACTCCAAATATGTGACAAAAGTAAACCACCATTCCTAGTAACAAATGATTTGCTCAAAATAATTGAATCCTTAAAGCTTCAATTTAATTTGCACTAAACAATTTTGTATCTTAGATTATGGATACATGCTTAGTTTTCGTGGATATGACGTGTACCCTTTTTTTTCTCAATTAATTATATGAGCTCAAAAGTCGAATTAATTACTAATTAATATACTTAAATAGTTAGATTATGAAAAGAAAGAAAATGAAAAAAATTAAACTTCTTGTTTTATGCTTGTTTGATCTATAAACTGTACAATTGACGAGATTAAAACTATTTAGCTTCAGGGATAATATATTAATCACATTATCTAAAAATTTAAACACATTAATAAGCACAACTTTTATAAATAGATAACGATAAAAATTGAACCATTTCGTCTATTTCTAATATCAAATCTCCAAAAATTGCCAAAATAAAATGTACCTTTCTTTTAATTTGTCTAATAATCAGTCTTAGCAAGTCAACCAAATTTGAGCCGTTTATTCATTTGTATAAATACCAGATGCTGCGAATCTGTTTAATTTCCTTTTTATAAATTCAAGCCAAGAACATCAAAGCTAGAGAGAAAGTTAAAAAAGTGAAAGACGCTTGAAGTATAAGCATCTGACTCAAAACGATAGAAAATAATCAAGTAATTGAAAGAGGAAAGGAGTTGAGCTTTTTAGCAGCAGCAGCAGCCATGGCGGATGAATTTCAATTAGGCAGTACTGGTAGCTGGTGGGATACATCTAGAAATAGATTTGACACTACTTCATCAACACAATCTTCGACTTCTACAACGTTAAATAACAAGAAGAAATCAACCTTTGAATGGCCGACAGAAATGTCCGAGATCAAGCCAAGGTCTTCCATGGTTTCTTCATCAGTTTTTCCATTTTCCAACAAGTTGCAAGAGCGGGATCCCAATCTACAAATGATGGGATTAGGTCTTTCTTCTCAAGGAATGGACTGGAATCACTCTTTACTGTAAGTATAATGAATTTTTCTTGGTGCCTTTTCTCTTGCATGAAAATATAGAATTGGTACTTAGATTATTATTTTTGGGTTAATTTGGACAGTAGAAGTGAAAAGGCTATGCTTCAAGAAGATACGAATTTTCAACAAGTAGCTGAGGGAGCATCTTCTCAAGACCAGTGGACCGGGTAGAAAATATATTCCGGCAGTGCTGAGGATTCTTCAATTATGAATGATTTTAAGCAAATTAACCGGGGTTTTTCTTTAGACCAGCCAGAATACTGTTCTCAAGTGAGCTCTAGCGACGCTGGAGGAACAATATCTCAGGGCTTAACGACTAGTTTTCAGATGGATTCTACTGCATACGGCTTGCTATTATCCGATAATCGGCCCCATCAATCCACGTATGAAAATCCGGCAATGAATTATCCGGGACCTTATCCAACTAGCTATGGGGCCAGCACGGGCGAGTTGTTTCCTTCGTGGTCTAAAAATCTGCCTTTTTTGAGAGCATCCGCCCTAAAACAGCCACCCTCAGGCCACCTAAACTTCACCAACAACACTCCTTTCTGGAATGCATCTGCGTCTGCTATGAATGACGTTCGGCCGAGCTTCTTCCCGTCCCTACGACCGCAATTTCAAACACCGCCCTTTGACGAAAAACCAAAGGTTATTAATACGGTGTCCAAATATATGCCTGCATAGGCTGCTAATCTAGGCTTTCCCTTTTATTTTTCTTTAAATGTTAAAACTCGTGTCTATTTTTTCGAAAGATCACAATGGAAACTCGAGATGTCGGTATTACAACAAAGAAAAACACGACCGAAACATCAAATAAAAGACCTCGGAACGAAACCCCATCTTTTAAGGTATGCATATTAAGTTTTTAAACAAGATATTGTATTAAATTTCACTTTTTTCTTTTCATTCATAACAACAAATAAGAACATGTAACCTTGTTGTGTTCTTGATTAGGTAAGGAAAGAGAAGATGGGGGACAGAGTCACCGCACTTCAACAATTAGTTTCGCCTTTTGGAAAGGTAACTTAGAAAAAATTTCTTTACTTAATCCCAAAGATAAGTTTCTGTCTAAATTAAGATAATTTTTTCTTGTTGATTAAAAATAAATTTATTTCTCAGACTGATACAGCATCCGTGCTTTCTGAAGCTACCGAATATATAAAGCATCTCCATGATCAAGTCAATGTAAGTATATATCATACAACTGAACCAAATTAATCTGTATAATAAGTACTTAATTTATTGTTCTAAATATGTGTTTTTGTGTACATTATCAGGTGTTAAGTACCCCATATTTCAAAAGTGGAGCTCCCTTACAGCACCAGCAGGTATTCAATTTCATTTGATCCTTGCTACCAGTAAAATAAACTAATTTTTCTTTTATATTATGCAGAACTCTAAATCCGGTAATCCAGATCAAGGGCAGGCGCAAGATCTTAAAAGTCGAGGACTATGTTTAGTACCAATTTCTAGCACTTTCCCCGTCACGCACGAAACAGCAGTTGATTTTTGGAATCCTACATTTGGAGGGACTTTCAGATAAAGAAGCACAAGATCAAGCCAACAAGAAGATATTATCAAACCCTATACAAAGTTAGAAATGAAAATTAAATAATAACAATAGTACTGTAATAATTGAAGAATTATTATTAAAGATTGTTTAGGAATGATGAGTAGAGGTATTAAAAAGAGAGAAAGTGTTGGTGTTAGTTTAGAAGGAATTTGTTGTCTGTAGCTGAATTTAGTTGATAAAGGAGCTTTTGTTTCTGCATCTGTTTTGTGCATAGAGCTGGCAATTTTTACTTTAGTTGTAAAGAAATGAAGGAATAATTGAATTCCAGAACAGGAGTGAGTGAGTGTGTTGTGTGATCATTTGATTAGAAATCTCACTTTGCACTTGTTTATATGCCTGGAATATGTTAGTGGAAGTGAGGGCTTGGCCCATGTCACCATACCCCCCCATCCTACCCTAGCAACCCCTACTTCTAGAGGTTTTCTTGGTTTCTTACTTTACCTATTCCGAGCTATCAACCATGGCTTTGTGCTTTTAATCGAATGGTCACATTGAAATGCTTCTATTGGAAGGTGGTGAGAAACATGAGCTCATCTTCTTAGCCTCAAATAAGGAGCTTTCTTATAGTAGTTTTATGTTAAGCGACGACGTTTTGATTAACGAAAATTTACATGAATTGACTAAAAAGTAGGTGTACCGTGTACATGTATAACACCATCGAGACTGACCACTCACATGCCAAGCAACATATCGAGATGACGACGAACGATGGCCATGAATACTGTTTCTCGAATACTCGCCAACCTCAATAATAATCTAACTTATTGTTGTGCATCTTAACACAACATTTTCCTCCTAGACTCAAAAATATATAATTAAGGGATATGTAATGATGGTAGCATATCATATGATGGACACATATGCGAATCATCAAGTACCATAGAATTTTTATATCTTCCTTTTATATAACTTTACTTATAAGCATAGATTACCGCAAAAAGAAATTAACGTGTCTTTTGTATGACCTAACGTATTCCCTAATCAAATGAAATTATTTCACATAGATCCAGTTTGATTGTCTATACATACGCTAAAGATAGGATTTTCAATTTTGCTCAGTTAAATGACAATTATTAATCACGTGACATTTTAATGGTTCGATTGAAAAAAATGTAAATAAGTTCTGGATTTACTCACTAATTAACGTACTCAACAAAACTAGAGTAAAAGACATGAGCTCGAACAAATAATAATACATAGAGCATATTTGGTACAATACTACTCGACACGATTTTATAAACAAAATTATATATTTATTTATTTTGGCAAAGCGAAATCGTGTTTCTATCATGTTAGCATTAACAATTCAATGCCAAAACACCAACCAACATACTACACTATCACTGGGACTTCAAGTAGATTATCTTAATTTGCTAATGTTTGTCTAGTGCACTTCGGAAATATAATGCACTAAAAGAAGAAACTTTTAGGCCAACACATAATGACTATTTGATAATTTCCTAGGATAATCGATAAATAACCTAATAAATAGGATTGGGCAAAAACCAGTACAAATCAATCAAATTGATCAATCCAACCCAAACCAACCGATTTGGATTGTTTTTTTAGTTCAATTGGGTTGGATTCGGATTAGGAAATCAAATTTTAGATCGGGTTGGGTTTCGAGTTATCAATTAAAACACAACCCAACCCAACCCAATCCAATAAATTAAAAAATATTAAAAAGAAAATTAGTACTTGATATAAAAAACATAAAACCTAACAATCAAAATTTTCCTCTTTCTCCTCTTCTGCCTCTTGTCTCTTTTGCCTCTCATTGCTGTTCAAGTTTCGACTTCTCGACTCGATTTTTTGAAATAAATAGGATTGGGCAAAAACCAATACAAATCAATCAAATCGATCAATTCAACCCAAACCAACCGATTTGGATTTGTTTTTTTAGTTCAATTGGGTTGGATTCGGGTTAGGAAATCAAATTTTAGGTCGGGTTGGGTTTCGAGTTATCAATTAAAACACAACCCAACCCAATCCAATAAATTAAAAAATATTAAAAAGAAAATTAGTACTTGAAATCAAAAACATAAAACCTAACAATCAAAATTTTCCTCTGCCTCTTGTCTCTTTTGCCTCTCATTATTGTTCGTGCTTCGACTTCTCGACTCGATTTTTTGANTAACATGTTTTACAATATTTTTAATAATATTGTTCTATTGAAATAGAACTTAACCCCACGGATCATTCAACTTCAATCGACTTAAGGCCTTTCAAATCACTCTTTTCAACGTAACTGAAATTGGTCTAAATTGAAATGGTTCATATTCAATGAAAAATATCATAACCATTGGGCGCATAAAAAAATTATCCAACTTGAATTGGACTCAAGTTCAAACCAATCAATCCAACTCAAATCAACCCGAGTTTGTCCGGTTTGGATTGTGTTGGATTTCATTTGTGAATGGGTCATTTTCTATTTGAATTATTGTTAAATCGAACATATTAGAATTAGGTTTGGGTTGGACTCAAAACCAATCCAACCCAACCCATGCTCAACCCTACTTATAATACACGTTAACGATTCTGCTATTAGGTTATAGATGTAAAATTAATCATAGCAAAATTTAAAAACCATCAAAATGAACAATCATTAAATCAATCCAAAAAAGCCTGATTGTGTAGAGAAAACCCAAATTCAATTTCGCTACAAATTGTTACAAGGAAACCGATCTAACTTTCAATATGACGGACTTCAGAACATCATTATATCGTACCATAATCTTGAACCAACAGCACAACTAACATTATTAGGCAAACAAACTTTTAATCATTAAGAGAAACCATTGTACTGAACATCATCAACGTACAAATTGTGTGCCAACATAGCAAGAATGACAGTTTCAATCACACAGAAATAATATGTAGATAATTCTACTGCAGAAGGAAAAAAATGTAAGAATGCAAACTGTATTTCTGTATCAGGAAGAGATCAGGCAGCTCCCTTCAGTTTCTTGGTGATGATGGCAATGTATTTCCCTTGATGAAAAGCCTGTTCTAATTCAAGCTCGGATGGCTGTCTTGAACCGTCACCAGCAAAAGTTCCAGCACCATAAGGACTTCCGCCTTTGACTTTCTCCATTTCAAACATGCCGGCTCCAAATGTATATCCAATGGGCACGAATATCATTCCATGGTGAACAAGCTGAGTAATAGCAGTCAACCTGTAAGAATTCGAAGAAACAGAGTTGTCAACACGTTACTTGGTTTTTGCTTCCAAAAATTTAGGATGTTTTCTAGTTACATAAACAATGGAGAATTTACGCAGTAGTTTCTTGTCCACCGCCTTGAGATCCAGTGCTGTAGAAGATCCCGGCAGGTTTCCCAGCAAGCTGTTGTGTTCTCCATAGGCCTCCAGTTGCATCAAGAAACGCTTTGAATTGGGCAGCCATCATTCCAAACCTTGTGGGAAAGCCAAATACAAAGCCATCAGCCTCGGGAAGTTCACTAGGTGTGATGATAGGTACATCACTCTTTGGAGGTGCACTCATTTTCGTTAGAACCTCATCTGGTAATGTCTCGGGGACCTGTACAACGTGGAAGACACAAGTAGCAGAACATTAAAATTATTTTCTTTAGGATAAACTGGGAATCACTGTCAAGAAATTCATATAGTTTCAATGAGAACTTTTGAATGAAAGAAGTAAAAAGGGCTATCATCGCGTCTCTTGTGCTACAGTGTTGCAGTTCTGAACCCATGGAGAAATTAGTCTCAATGTAATAGCATCCGTATTGGTTATCACAATTTAAAAGAACCTAATGGCATAATTTCCACCATGTGTGTGGTCCCAGTTCACTAGTCCCCAATATGGAAAATGGAAAAAGGAAAAAATATGCCACAACCATTAACAAGAGAGTAAAGAAGAAAAAAGAACAATGAAATTCAATAGTACCTGTTATGCATCACTTCAGTAGGTGGTAATTGAAGAAGCATGAGCAAACAGTTATATAATATACGCTAACGGTAGCTACATGTAACGGATGAAATATGCAGCAAAGTTCTAACAGAAAATAACCCTTGTTGAAAGAACTCAACAAGCCAATATATAATATAGGCATCACCCAATAAAGCCCCCGTTTGATGGCTATTATTTTGAGAAAATGGAGTTTTGAATAGTGATTTTCTTGGAGAAAATGTGATTAAAAAGTAGGAAAAAATTTTGGATTCACGTGCAAAATATTTTGTATAAACGTGTGGTTGAAAATGAATATGAGAATTAAAGAGTTTTAAAATGATAGTTGTCAAATGAGTGGCAAAATAGCCAAGGGGGTGAGAGGGGTAGGAAGAAAATTGCTTAAAATGCGAAACCAGATTTCCGACAAGTGAAAGATACATAAAATAAAAAGTGATCATTGGTAAGCAGCCAAGAATTATCATACGAACAACATCAACATGACTTTGAAGTATGAAGAACAAATACAGTATTAAACTGACAAACACACTAACAATGTGGGATTTGGTGTGATAAACCACGTAATCATTCACTGATTTTCCTTACTTATCATCTCATGACAAAACTTACAGCTTCACTCAGCCAAATTAGTTAGAAGACAAGTTAAATTAACTAATCCATAATAGAAATGCTCTGCTCACAGTAACCTACAAATATTCATATTTTCTTTTTTCAGTCATTCTATTAGGTTTTATTGAACCACCTAAGCTGAAACTTCAGTGGTTTAGGGAGGCATGAATCTATTTATTTATATTTGTATCTTCCATCCCTCAAACTAAAATGGAAATTATTTTCTTTCAAAGGCCTGACTCACTGAATTTGCATAAACGGTCTAGCAAGACTTGAAATCAGAAGGTTTACGTGCTCTGATAACACATAATCTAAAAGCTCAACGAGGGAATAAAATTATTTATTATATTTGTATATTCAACAAGTTTATTCTACGGTATGATCCTCTCCTTTCTCCCCAGGTAGAGAGATAGGTAAGTATTTGATTCAAATTGTTCAGAGTCCGCCGGCCTTTGATTCCACCTTAATGAAATCCAACATACCAATTGGGACACAGTTCCAATTTACAAATATGATAAAACCACGAACAAAATGATATATAGACCTGAAGTATGCAATTCAAGATTCACTCTCAATGAAAATGTCAATGATAATAGATGCTTTCCTCAGTTATTTATTTTATTTTAATTTTTTCTGTTTCCTTATTAAGTAATCCAATGAAGGTCTGATGGCAAAGATATTTTCTACCTGCCATATTTTAGCTTCAACTCCTTCAACAGATGAAGCCCCTTTCTTTATTTCTTCTGCCAGTTTCTCTACATGCCCATACATAGAATAGTACCTATAAGAGGAGGAAAACAGTTCATGAATAATAAAGGCCCGGAAAAGCGAGAAGAACGGAGAAATTACATTTCATTCAGTTCCTATAAAAAAATCAACGTTGCGTGTAACAATAAACTGAAATAATATACTGAAATAATATACTTGTTTCATTTGAGGCATCACTTGGCTTGATGGAATAAAAATAAAGAATTTTAACAAAAAATTCTCTTGGCTTGATGGAACCATCATGGGCCTGCAAGCATTTTGGCTCTAGCAAGACCTTCTCTCTTTGAACACAGCTACAGATTTTACTGATAGATCATTCTTTTAAATAGTCTAACCCTTCCAGAACTTATAATAAAAATTCCATCCTGGTTAATGTTGATACTGTTCAAATGAGCACACGATTGTCTCATTCTTTTTGTGCATATAGATTAATAAATTTTTATAGATATATAAAAGACGGAACTAAATGAGCCAACAGGGAATTCTCATCAACTATATGTGACGCTATCTCCTAATTTGCAACAACACATGTAGCAGCTCAGTTGGGAAAAAATTACCAGGGTTCTCATCCAAACATAAATAAGTAAAGCTGATTGTGCATCTTGAATTCAGTCATTTTCAACTTGAAATTATACTATAAATCGCGGGTGATATGTCGCAGTTTTAATAACACTAGCAAGAATAAACTAACTGTTACAGATAAAGACACTGTATAAGATAAGAGATTATAAAATCCAATGTGAGGTAGCAAATTTGGCCACAAAACAGAATTGCAATGCAGACAAATTGATGCATCAAAACATCTAGGAAACCAGTAAAAAAATTTACAGAATGAAGACAGACAATTTTTGTAGTTTTCTAAACTTGCGATAAACTTTTCTTTATGCCTTGCATTTTAAATATACACAGAGACTGCGATTAAACCTCATTACAAGATCTTTAAGATGTAAAAACAAAGGTTTTCTTGTATGTTGCAAATAACCAAACTATCAAGGCCACATAAATTCATTGACAGGAAGCAATTTAGATTGGTAATTGCAACAAATATTTGTAAGAAAGGCAATAAAAGATGAACTTCAACAAATAAGAGATTGGTCTACCAAAGAAAATCAGCAAAATAGATGTGGTTCCAAAATTGTACTACTATATGTTGAATTGTTGAACTGCTTGATCTAAATGTTTAAGATGTTAGATAGGGTCAAATGTATGTCATTTAAATATTATATTAAACATACCCCCACATGTAGGCGGGACTATTTATTCCCATTAAAAGCATAAGGTGTTACATACGATGAAATGTATAATTTAAATATTATCTTCAAAGCTATCATCACAATCAAGAATTATATAGACTGGTCCTAAATTTTGTTTCACCCAATAGAAATTCATATTTTGATCAACTATTATATTTCGGGTTGTTCAAGTGAATTTTGCGAGATCAAATAAGTTAAAAAAAATTAGGTGATAAGTGAAAGAGGAAATAATCCTCCATTCTACAGCTAATTAAAATTAATAATCCTCCATTCTACAGCTAATTAAAATTCATTTTTCTTCCATAGGGATCGGGTTCAAATAAGAATAATTGAAAAAAAAAAAAAATCAAGAATCATTGAAGAATATTTAGCAACAAGCAAGAATAAGAAGCAGTTCAGCATCAGAAGATTATAAATTGACAAAAAAAAAAACCAATTAAAATATACAACAATTACAACAAACAAGCACAACTAAATGCCAGACCTCTAATACGATTTCTAAAAATAGCAAAAAATTAGGGAAAAAAAACAAGAAAACAGCATCAGGTTCTAAATTTACATTTAAGAAAAACAAAATCAAATATTGAAGAATTACAACAAACAAACACAACTAAATGACAAACCTTTAATTTCCATCTCCAAAATAGATGAAAAAAGGGAAAAACGCAACTAAAGTCTACAAAAGATCAGAAGTATAAAATAATTAATACTCACACAATATAAACTTTCGTGGCCATCTGATTCCAAGCTTTCTGGTTTCTATTTCTCGGAGTGGGTGACGATTGGGACTTGGGGAGTGTGAAGAATAGCTGGCCCTCCTATTTATAGTAGTCGGGTTTTGATTAGCTAAGCTTCTTACTTTCTCGTAAATTAATGATTTTTATATCAGAGCCAACCCACCCATTTGAGATAAAAAATTTCGAAATACATTCTTTTAAGATTCATTTTCAATTACACACTTTTCAATAAAATAATATTTTATATCACGTCAATAATTTTTTTTTTATTTTTTAACCATATATTTTCATCATATCACTATTTAAAATACATTTTTTTATTAATAATGTCTATCAAACACACTTTTAAACGGACATTGAGTAACTTAATGATGAAGTATTATTGGCACGCCCATAATTATTTTTCTTATTTATATATAAGAGAAGTTTCTATGCATTTATATTCCGAGATGTACAAATGGGTGCAGATTTGGAATAGCAAAAAATTTTGGATTCAAATTAAAGTACAATAGTATCTTATGATTAGAAATTGATTCAACGTCTGTTTGACAATTTGACCCTCGTTTACTGTACAAAAAATAGGTTTATAACAAAATAAAGCCGGTCAAACACACGCTAAATACTAAAATTCCTTCTCTTACTTGATCAAACGAAAAATCTCGAGCATACTCTTATTAAAAATGTAATAGTCAAGATTAATTGGATCAAGTTGGCTTGCACTATCTATTTTTATACCCCTTATTCCTCACTAATGTCTCTTTAAGAAAAAAAAACTTACAAAAAATGAGATCATTTTAAATTTCTTCTCACTACATTGGTCGTTCTAAAGAAATGTCCTCTTACTCTTTTATGTTCTTATTTAAATCAGAAAAGGTAAACTAAAAGTGAAAGAAAATGTAAAATAAATTGCGAAAGTAAATGAGATTTGGTAAGCGTAACATCAACTTATAAGGCAAGTCAATTTGTTTGACGTGTCCAATTGTGGGGTCAACCAGAATATGCTATTACAAAACTGAAAATGACACACACAGTGTGTGAAGTAAACAAAATTTATTTGAGTATGGATTTTGAGTTGTTTGAGTGTGATCGACTTTTTGATGAGAAATGTGACATCATACGTTTGTTTTAGGTTGACAGTTGACCAATTTTCTTAAATTATTTACTAAGCAAAATTGTGAAGAAAAACCCCACGACAAAGTAAAATAATTTTCATATATTTGGCAGTATATAAATTCAATAATCAATTAATTAATGAATTTTATTTTGTTATTTTGGCATGCAAGCAATCTCTTTCCCACCTTTTCTTTAAAGGGGCAATATATCATTTCTCACTTCACTTTCAACATTAGTAAGAATCACGTTTGATCATTCACATTCTGAAATGTACATTGAGTTTTTTGGTAGTCATCACATATATAAAAGAAATAACTTTAGACTCCAAAGTCTAAAATTCCTCCATGAAGTTCGCCAATAGAAAACGAATAGGTCTAAAGTGATGCTCAATGGCATAACAATGGATACACTTGTTATTTTAAAAATGAAGATAGAATTCTCGGAAACGTCGGTTGTATTAGTCCAACCCTACCCCGTCTAATCATTTGAGATGAATGTTGAACTAAGATTATTACTTCTCTTTTTCTCGATTTCACATAATTTAATAGGACAAAAGAGGGGGGGGGGGGGGGGG
>CAIGRN010135552.1:0-14828 GCA_903798345.1 Fraxinus anomala
ATGTCATAAATTTCTTGAGCCACCTATTGTGAAACAGACTGAAACTTCTGAACATAAGCTCAAATTTTCCTTTTCTTACCTGTTGGAGGAATCTTGCACGTATCCATGTTGGTGATACATGAAACGGTATTTGATTTTCAACAGACTGCTTTGCTACCAAATGAGTGGAAGGAAGGGACGTAACAATTCGAACATCAGCTTGCAAAATCTTCTTGAAATGTTCAACATCAAAAATATCAGAAAATTCACTGCAAAATCATAAGTCGAGTCTTAATATATACTCGAGTGACAAAATGCGTTAAAGATAGTTCACTAACTAAAACAAAACACTGAAATTTTGTTTGGTATTACTCGAACAAACTTATCAAGAAGACATTCAAAGATATCTGCATATGATTATCGGACTTCCAAGAAATGAAACAGAAAATTAGGCAAAATCCTGTATACCTTTCGTCTCCCCAAATGCGATTAACCTGTAAAACTGGTACCACCAATGCAGCCTCAAGTACCCTCGCGATAACAACTGCATCGACAATCTGATTCCTCTGTTGGTTTAATCCTCCCGAAACCACCACAACCAAGAATTTCCTCCTCTGCTTCGAAATTCTAACTGATGATTTTCGATACTCTAG
The DNA here is from genome assembly GCA_903798345.1 of Fraxinus anomala. Classification (NCBI taxonomy): domain Eukaryota; kingdom Viridiplantae; phylum Streptophyta; class Magnoliopsida; order Lamiales; family Oleaceae; genus Fraxinus; species Fraxinus anomala. Next base: position 633 of record CAIGRN010135552.1, read on the forward strand.
ACTAAAATCCAGGCAAGGGTGGTACCCTTCACCATCGGGCTGCTGCCAGAACTCCGTCTCCTCCTCAGAAAGGTTACCGTAAAAGCCATGTGGAGGCAATGGCACCATAGCACTGGTAGATAGTGTCGGCTCGTCATCAAGAAGATTATTGGAGTAGTCTTTAACTATGGACGAAAGCGAAGCTAATAGAAATGGGGACAATGGCGATGAAGGTGAGATCATAGAACAAGGAATCGAGTTCTGAGAAATGGGGATGAAAGTGAGAATGCAAATTCCCAGAAAAGTGCAAAGAATGAACAGAGAAAGGCAGAACAGTAAAGTGAGATTTGCTGATGAACAGTAATTCTTCTGGTTTCTTGAATTCTTTTTTGGAGAGAAAATGAGGGAATTCAACGGAAAAATTGAAAGCAAACGGGTGAAGAATAATGGGTTTAGATTGATCAAAGAGCCCTTGATGTTCCTCGCTGTTTTCCCCATGAAAATTGCTCGAATTTCACTATTTTCTGCTGCTGTAAATGCTTCTTGTTACTGGGATTTATATGAATCTATGTTTTTCTGAAAAATTTCTTGGTTAATGAATGAACGAGGGATTCAATCAAGAAGCAAAAAAAGGGATTAAATCAAGAAATGGAATGAAGAATTTGTGTAAGTAAATTGCACATATATATTGATGATTTTTTTCTAGAGAGGGAAAAGAAAATCAAAGACCGGAAATAACTGAATCAGTAGGCATTTAGCAGAAAGTTCAAAATTGCCCTTGTGATTGTTGAATATTTCCACGATGTATATACAAACACAAAATATTAACAAGGTTGAAATTGTCATTTCAATAATAACATATATATATATATGTTAGTTATATCTTCGTTTCATTTTCGCGCCCAAATAGGAGCCTATGGAAATTACCTATATAATCAAAATTCCAATTATTCACGTCTGGCGAATATTAATTTATTATTTTTTTTCAATCAAGATTCATTATTTTCATTGTTAACGTGAAATTATTTTATATTAATATTAGGTCTTCTTAGGTTTGAATCATCCCTCTCTTAGTCGCGATTTATACTCATCGTGGATGTTGTTGTTCAAAGCCATTTTTTTTTTTTACATATTAACGTAGCTTAATTTTTTATTTTTTTTAGTCCAGTTCTGACTTCGCTCCTGATGAGAATAAGATAGGCATGGGCCTAGCTTGTCGAGATAACAGTGGGATTGTAGTGACTGCTGCATGTAAGAACTGCTCTAAAAATATCGAGCCATATATTGCGGAATGCCTAGACATTTGGAGGTTCTAGCTTTTGCGCACTCTCGCGACCTTCATATTGAAACAATCTGGTTGCTTGAATGCTATCCAAGCTGTTAATAACCCATCCATCCATGCCTATGGAGTCAACAAAATTGCTAATTTATGATGCTCGTTTTCCTCATTAGTTTGCTTTTTTGTTAGGCAGAGAAGGCAATAGTGTGTTGCGCATGCTTTTTCTTCTCCGCTCGATTTCATGTGGATTAGGGTAGGGACGAATCTAGGATCGGACTAAATTTTTTTTAAGTTGGACTAATATATAAAAGAAGTCCACATAAATTTTTCTTTTTACATATTAAAAAATATACCCAAACTTCATTGATGTTCTTGTATCTCATACGATCGTTCTTGAATGAAATTACATTTTACGCTGAAATAAAAATTGCTCTACAACATAAAGGTCGACGATCCCAGCTAGAATTTTCCCTCTGCATATTTCTCTTCCCATCGTTCTTTATTTTAAAGGCCTTTGTGTATTATGAATAACTTCTTTGCTTTAAGAATCCAATTTAACTTTATACGACGTTATCGATTTCTCTCTTTAATACTCAACAGTTAGTTAAATTCAAACTTGAAATGTGTACTTTGCATAAAGATGAATCAATGTTATACAAAGAAAGATGCACTGGGTTATTCATGAAGAAGTATTGAGCGGAGTTACCATTTAAGTATCCCACATCGGATATTGATATTGGCCAAAACAAGAAGCTGCAATGAGCACAGAGCGACTTATTCTTTCGCCTTTTACTAAAGAATACCGTGTGCTCGTTGCAATCAAGCGGCATATGCCAAGTTCAGAAGGGTTTTTTTTCTCATGAAGGGAAAACCCGAACCGATGAAAGTTCAAATTGTTTTTGTATTCATCTTCTTTTCTTGCTCTACAAGGGCAAACACCCTTGTTTGGTTCAACTAAAATTAAACTTACACTATATTTTGATAGAAGTTGATAAAATGTGTGGTTGAAAAATGAAAAGTTGATAAAAGTTTGGGTTCATTAAATATGTGGGTAAAAATAAGTTTGAATTAAAAAAAAAAAGGATCAAGGGCTAAATATTCCTATGACAAATAATTCACACACACACACACGTCTTTTTCTAATAAAAGAGGGAGGAGAGATCATTTGAACGCTTTATTACGAGTGAAAACCCCATAAATGGAACTAGAAATTGACTTCGTGTTAAATATTTGTACCGATTTCATTTTGCTTATAATATTCTCCATCTCGATGTGATAACGAACGATGACTTTATGCGGTCAAGAGTTGATAGCTTTTTATGCAATAGAGCCGACAACCTTAGGCCTACCATCCATAAACTAAAGTGCTCTTCACAAAATCCCACTTTTAGGGATCAAACCAACACACATCCAAGTCCAATGCACGTACAATTTGTAATTATTGGTAATCCCTATTCACACTCTCCTTCAAGGCTACACCAATATATCACATACAAAAGTCTATTATTAAATTAATTGCATGTACGATGATCATTAATTTATTTTATGATTTGTTATATGATCATTTTTAATCATATATTTACATAATAAAATATTCTATACGTATATTAAAAGTTTTTCCTACTTTTTAACTATACATTTTCTTAACAACACTACTCAAAACTTTTTTTTTCTACAATAATGGTTGTCAAATAGGCTCTAAAGTTCTATAGAGCACGTTAACTCACACGTCGCGATTGATGTACGATTTTTAAAAATTAAAATAACTTTTTTAAAGTTGGCAAAATGTCTCATCCTTTTGGGAAGCAGTCAAGCAGGAGGTGGGTGTGGAACATGGTTCCCGCCTGGACTTTTATTTTTATGTTTTTTTTTTTAATTTTAAACGAATAAATAATCAAGTAAACGAGGTGGCAAATTAAATTATTTTAATCTCGCCTCTCAAAAATCACCTAGCAGGGCCCGGAGATGGATGGCTGTCGCGGCTGTCCCAGTTGCCATCCCTAAACTTTTCTACTTTAACTTTTGAATAGTTGATACCCATGTATAGGCTAGATTCATTTTTTAAATCGAAAAACTAATACACGTACAAATTTTTTTATATAAAGGATTGACAGTAAGACTTGAACTCGAGTCTTTTCTTTGACTCTAATACTAAGTTAATTGTCTCGCCTAAATGCTTAGGTCATTAGAGATGACCAGATATTCATTTTAATCACACCTTCGACTGAAGAAATAGTGCACACTAGAGTTCAAAATGTGGGGCTAATGACACTAATGTTGGTTTCTGTCATTTTGCATGGGGAATGTCGGCATTCTTGAAATCAGCCTTTTGAAATGAAATGCTTACATATAGGCCTCAATCTTGCTCCTGCATAAGCCTCACTCACCATTCATCAATGGAAGATGAGAATAAAGAATTGCAGCTACTTTCTGGCACTCCATATACTGCAGCTTCTTCATCACAGGATTTATCATGGCCATTGGATTCTTCGATGAAATTCAGATCAATGGATCATTTTGAGGATCCATCACTTGACCTTCAATTGTCAATAAGTGTTAGTCCACTCAAGCCAGTTGCAGATCGTGTTCGAAGAAGAAAAGTTAAAGATTACGATGGTGGAAAGTTGGAATCAAGCCGTGTTGAGGCCTTGAAATGGCAGGCTGCTGAGCAAGCTCGATTAGCAGCAATGGAGAATGCTTATGCTGAGCGCGTGAAGGAGCATACGCGGAGAGAGATGGAAATAGCGCAGTCTGAGTTTGTGCGTGCCAGATACACGTGGGAGAGAGCGAGGGAAGAGGTTGAGAAAATGAAGGCCATGGCTAGTAGGCATATTGATTCTACTTGCAGGGAAATTACTTGCCAATCTTGTAGACAAAAGTTTAGACCTTAGGAACTGCTAACCACATTTTGAGTCTATATGTTCGAGGGTTAAAACTGGTGGTGGTCACTCAACTTTTAGCTGAAATTTCATGTTCCTCGCTTATTTTCTTCCAAGTCGATTGTTGGTTGCTGAACTTAAACATCTGTCACAATTTAATCGTTTATCCATGTTCGTTAGTTTAACAAATAGAAAAAACCGATGCACATTTTAGTAGCAAATAACTACACCGCCATGATTATATTAAGAGTAAGGACACAATGGATTGGTATTGCAAAATGCAGTCTTTGGCACTTAGTCTCTTATTAGAAGTTATTTTACTGAATCTTATGTTTCATGGGTTCATCAGAAGAATTTTGACAGAACTATGTTAGTACCATGTAACTTGTTCAGTATTATGGAGCTAATAATTCTGCATTTGTTGACAGAAAAAGGAAAAGAAAAGAAAGAACAGCAAATTTGGATGTACTAGAAATATTTCTCATATTTTCTAATAATCTACTACGGCTGATTTTAACAGATTCTACGATGGCTAAACATCCATAGTACATGGAGTTTGTGAATTGGATGGATATACTATAGCACGTAGAGCCAAAGCTGAATGCTATGCATTAGCCCTCATACATAGTCTTACGACTTTGCCAATTGGATAGAATTGTGAAAAACTCCCGTTTCCTCGGGGAAAAGGGCAATCTGAGGGAAAAAATCTCTGCGTTCATTTGCAATTGAAAGAATTTAGTACCTCTGGCTGCTCATTCTAGACTATACCATCTTGTTTAAAAGTTTAAGTCATTAAAAAGTGAAACAATTTATTTATTTATATTATGTAGGCAGCGAAGTTACCAGAACAGAAATCACGAGAGAGAATTAATTGAACCAACTCCATGTGATCACAGCGAAGTTCAGAGCACTGTAGAGGTTCAAAAAGGCAAATAAATCAGAAGAAAAAGTAAACCAATTCATTATGAAGAAGACAACATAGCTGTATACCAACTCTTATCTTTAGTTGAATCAAAAACCAAATACCCACTATCTATGTCTGGGATACATCACAAAAAAAGGAACATTTTTGGATAAGATGATGAGTCTTACTAATCTTAGTTCTAGTACCCCATTTCATAGGATTCAAGATTTTCATTTCTTGATTTTCCATCAATCTACAAACACATTATTTTGATTTCATAAACTATTACACTCGGCGCCAGCATAACTCTTGTTGATTGTGTAGAATTTATGATACTCTACACTTATCTCCCTAATTGCAGATCAAATGGAGCGGCATAACTTTATTTATCTTCGCTTCATTTAATATTGCTCTTGAAATAGAGATTAGAACTTGTTACTCCCTATATCCACGTGACAAAGAGCAGTCCAACGAAGTATGGCACGTGTGAGACTAGTACAATGTTATCACGAAGCAAGATGAAAAGGGGCTTCGATGTCTTGGCTTCATTCTAGCGAGGCCACTTTTACGAGGACCTCTTGAAGCCCCACTAGAAGGGATGCCGAACCTGATCTCTCGAACACATGTATGCAAACCCCAAGACTCAGTAAGAATTGAACCAAGGTGCGGATCCAGAAGCAACCTAAGGTAAAACCTTGAACCAACGTCATGCCTCTTGCAAATAAGGCAAACGAAAACATTTTATTACACCACATGGCAACATGTGAATATTGCCAAGTGGCAGAAACAGTTACAAGGAGGATGTGGAAAGATGATTTGGAGAATTTTATGAAAGTAACAACTAAATCCAATAAGAATGAACCCCGTGTCATAAATCTATTTATGATAATATTTTATTGTAAACTCGCTTATATCGTAGTGACTAGTCCCGTCCCGGTAATGAAAAATGGTTGACAAATTTATAAATACCCGAACATTTTACAGGAAGATGAAGTATTATTAGAAACCTAGCCAAATTCTTGCTCTTCGTACTCTTAACCTTTGGATAGATGGTAGTTGTCACTTTAATTAAGCTCCACCGGAAGCCGGAGCTCCAGCAATCAGAAAAGGGTTAAGAAAGGTGAAGTAGACAATTAGGGAGGTGGTTGAGGGACTTGTTGCCTTCATTTTTGGAAGTCAACAAAACTTGATCCATAGAAGAGGCTGCATTTTTTAGCATAGAACTTGGATTTCAGAATCATAGCTACTTTTGAATGACAAAGATGTAGGACCATGCTTTTGAATGATAATCAAAGCAATTATTATGACAAATCCTTCAACATTTGTCTTTTCAAGTTGTCTGTATTAAGTACAGATATTTAACCAGATTCCCAGAACATAATCAATACAATTTATATCCACAGATTTGATGAAGTATATCTTATATATTTCCATGGATTAGTGGTGACTAGCTTCTTGCGTAGTAGATATTATGTATAACTATTTTAGCGCTAAGTTCTGTATATTATGATACGTGCTATGCATATGATGTATTTTTTACCTCGTATTGGGTACAAAATGTCACTCGCTTAATATTAGGACCCTATATATATATTTTATTTATTTATTTATTTATTTATTTATTTTTTACTCAAGCTAAGCTCGAGACTTAATAAGTCGAGCATAATGCTCGTGCCCTTGTATATATATTTTACTTAAATTCAAGATCGAAATTTTTTAACTATCAAGCTCATCCTCTTGGCTCAAAATGTTGATATTTGATATGTATTTGTGGTTTCTTAGATGTTAAACAAATATTTGAAGTACAAACGAGAAGCATATATGTTTTTTGAACCATATGTTGTCCTGAAACAAGAAGAAATGAGTACATGTATCTATTTATAACAACTTTAACTTTTAGATAATGTGGATCAGCACAATATTAGAGGCGGCAAAATTTTGAAGTTCAAATCTTGCCGTTAATCAAAATTTTTTTTTTCACACACACGATAACGTATTGCATGCAAGATTTAAGTTAAATACGTATAAATGCTCTCTAACCATTAAAATCTGCGTGAGACCCACAATTTGTTGAGTATGAACCACAGAAAATAATGAACTCCAATACTTATAAGTTAGTATAAGCACATCCAAACATGCACATAAAGAACATGCCTTCTCACTTTTGAAGGTGGGCAAGTTTTATTATTATTGTGGGAATCAAAAACTGACAAATTGGAAATGTGGGTGTCACCATAGCATAGTGGTGCAATGTGAGAACAGTTTGGAGTGGGATATATGCTTTTATTGTTGGCAATAATAAAGTTCAATTGATAAAGTGGTTCATCATTGATTCTATGTTTTCAATCATAGTTGAAATCAAAATGAAAAGTTAGGAACTAATGGTTCAACATTAATGGTAAGTTGAAAATTAACTAACTTGTTTTTATAAGTTGGGGACTAAGTTGTAACTTGGTGAAGAATATGAAGACCAACCGTGCAATTTTCCTAATTATGAACATCATTACCTTGAACTCATTATTTTCATGAAAAATTCCTATGCAAAAATAACGAGACTTTAGTCAAGTACACAGCATAAGTAACTAACTTATCGATAATTGGTAATAAAAACGTAGACATATAATATTGATTAGGCGTAATTACGAAATCATAATCTCAGACTCGTTATTTATGAGCAGTTGGCGTGAAAATTGATTAGCTCGACTTAATTAATCTTAGACCCATGTCTTTGTTTTCTACATTTATAATCAATTTATTGATTGATTTTTTTTTTCATCACAAATAGATTTGTTTCATAAATTGTTTCACTGTCATGATCACTCGATCTCGACGTTCAAGCCCGAATCCCTTTAATGAGCAAGTAGTTTTAAAGTCTTATTTTTTAAAGAGATAAGGGCAGAGCCATAGTTTCAGTTACCTATACGGAGCTAGCGATTTTTATGCACACTCAGACTTCTTTTTTGAAGAGTTGATTCAAGCCTCACATGCTAGGGGTGCTCGCCTTATTGAAAACGCCTCTATACCTGACTCATTATTTATGTACAATTTCGTGTGAAAAAAAATTATCAACTCGACTAAAGTAGGGCAAGCGACACTCGCAACCAATCAGTCCCAAAATTAATCTTAGCCCCTCCATAAGATGTGGGGGGTATCTTTTGAGTATTTGATGTCGCTCTTCAACTAGTCAAAATTGGTGAGGATCCACCCATAATCAATCACCCAACACATAGGGTCCTCTTTTCTTCTTTGTTGAGACATATTGCTTTTACTCAGAGTACTTTTCATATTCTAGTGAAGAATTTAACATGATATCACTATCAGAAAAGACGTCAATAGTAGTAGATAATTAGTGATTACTTATTATATCAATGTTAGTAAACAACTGACTTTCAATGGTCCTTTATCCTTTAAAAAATGGTGATAAAATTAAGCATAATCCCCTGCATTTTTATTTAAATTATTTGCACTTCAAATGGATCTGTTTATCGTAAAGAAATTCATTGTTCATGACCCTGCTTCATACAAATCATTCATATGCTAATTTCCCATTTGATTATTCATAAAAGATTATCTAGGGAAGAAAAGGCAAACTAAATAGTAATAGATAACTCTACAACAATTAGAATTGCAACTTTGAGTACTGAGGTTGTCCTCGGAAGACAATTAGAATTGCAAATCATCCTTTATTGTCCATCTATAACTTTGTGAATGAAAAAACCAGAAAGGAGTATTTCAATATATATTATGCAAATAAGTATTTGTACATTAAGGTACCTTTAGTATATTATACAAATTGAAAGATTTACTTATTCTCAAATAATTATTTAGATAAGGATGATTTTTATTTTTTAGAGTTAAATAGATTTTATAAATAATCAAATTTCTTAAAAGTTAAACTCCATTCAATTAAATTATTTCATTACCATATTATGAATATAAAATATTTAAGGATATGTAAGGATAGATAAGTAAAACTACCTGAAAGTACCCAGATAATTTTATCCCGCTTTATACTGGTGAGATTGTGTTTTCACATTTTATGACTAGATATGGTGATTTTACCCGTTTTGTATTGATGTGAATATATTTCATAGTTTATGACCAAAATGTTAGAGGTCTATATAGGCTTGGAGACCACATGCCAAGGTGCTTAGCTTTTGTGCTAGCTCCATGCATGTGATCAGAATTTCAGAATTATCGATTATCAGATTATGAGTAGCTATGCCATGTACTTCGAGATTTGTAGATACAACTGCATGGTTACTCAGGTGTATCTTTTGTGTGACTTTTGAGTATATTACAGCTTATTCTGTTTACATAATAATGATTTCAACTTGTAATATTATGGGATGACTGTTTTACTCGATTTCATTGATATTAGAATTATATATATATTAGAATCAATAACAAAGGATTTTATGGTTCCATTGTGTTTAGCCATAAAAGTAATTATCATATTTTAAGATTGCTTGAAGATGTAATATGACAAATCAGATTTTTTTTTTCTGTGAATAAGTATAAACGAGAAAAAGTATAACTATTTACGAATTCTCCACTCATGGAGTCACAAGTTAATATATTTTGTCATGCTCCTTCCTATGAGATAATAATTGAGTTGAGCAACTTTTGGAACATGTTGATTCATCGAGTCGAGCCACATAATAGAATAAGTTATATGACTCAATTTGTTAGACTAGTAGTAAGCATGTGCGTTACATGCTTTATGTATCAGATGAATGATGTGCGTAATATTTTAGAAGTACTAATAGAGCTTTTAAAGTAATTGACATAATTGATATTGTTAAAGGAAAAAATAAAATTGTAATATATATATAATTTTAAAATGTTGAATGAACTTAAATATAATGTGATGATTACAATAACACTTTTTTGTACACAATATTTTTTTCAACGTCCCACGTCGTTTCTTCTTTTTATTTTCTACTTTTATCAATGCCTTTGTTGTTTGCATTGAAAATCCTCGAAAAAGTGCGATATGCCCATGAGAGAATACATGTTCAAGAAGGTATATTCCACCAGTAGACACTATTTGTCCTCGAGCTTTGTTTAATGATCATTGCAAAGTATATGCATATTGAAAATTGTTCTTTTTTTTTTTTTTTAATTTGAATGGATATCATTCATCTTTTGATGGAGTTAATGAGATGTGTGGAGGAAAACTTGTTTTCCAGCATGTATCTAGCAATTATTTCTGTATGGATAATATGTTTCTTGAAATCACAATAAATCATTTTTATTCCATTTTAAAAACCATTGGATGGATCTAGATTTCTCAAGAGCATCATAGGACAATTTCTTTTCAAAATTATTTTATGTGGTGGGATACTATTTGGCAGCAATGTATTTAGAAACTCTTCTTGATAAAAATTGATTTGTATCATCTATTGCTTTGCCAATACTAACAAATTCTTCACTTTCTCTATGAAAAAACTCAATTAGTTTGTCATTGAGGTAGTCAACGTACTCATTTTTTGTTGAAAGAATTCCACATTGTGTCATCTAATTAAAAGAAGATGCATTTTCCATTATACCAGGAAACACTGCATTCATTAAGTGTGACTCCGAAGTTTCAGCATCGACACGTGTTATAATTATCTTTTTTGGTAAGTTAATGAAGTCATCATCTCTATAAGATTTTGATCCATTCACAATTTTGATCAAGTATTGTGTAAATCGATTGTCCAATATTATTTTTAATATGTAATATTAGGTTTGAAAAAATTTAACTGTATAAGTAATATTGTTCAATTTAATTATATACGTAGTATTATTATAATTTCTTTTTAATTGTATGTAATAATGTTTTTATTAATTGTGTGCTAATAATTAGTAATATTGTGTTTAGTGGAAATTAATTGACTTAATTTTTGAAAGTAATAATTATTATCATCTTATTTAGAGAAAATAAATTGAATCATTTGGTATTCCTTAGTAATAATTGTGTTTAGTGGAAAATAATTGACTTAACTTTTTAAAGCAATAATAATAAATTAATTATCTTATTTATAGGTAATAAATTGAATCATTTGGTATTCCTTTTTATCTAGCCCTTGTTTGAACCCCATTTTGAGAGAAAAAAATGCATTTTTATATAGTGATTTTTGGAGAATGTATGACTAAAAATGAAGAATTTTTTTAAAATTTACATGTAATATTATTTTATTGGATATTGTGTAGTTGAAAATAAGTTTTGAAAAAATAATTTTTTGATAAAATGGGGCTCAAACAAGGGCTAAACTTATGTATATTCATGTGTAATTGTCAATTAATACAATTTTCAATATACCTATACTTTGCAATGATCATTAAACAACCCGTTTCTGCTAATTTCCTGGTCTTACTCAAAGCTCCCGTTTGGGACCAGCCCAATCATAAACATCCCAGGAAGCTCAAGCCCAGATTCGGGGCCTGTTTTGGATAAACCTGCTTGAGCTGCTATTACTTCTTGCAATTCTCTACTCAGCCCAAACTGGGTCGAGCTCACACGCCCATACTATCGATCTTTCCTTGTACAAGGTCTAGCCTGTACTCTTTAGATTTCTATAGGTCCATTTGGAGTTGGACTCTAGCCTCTAGGGCTGAGCAATCTCCAGAAATAGCCCGCATCAAGTCAAGTCATGCTTAAAACCAGATGCAGGTATTTTTATAGGAAAATTTCATTAGTAAAACATAAAGTATAATCTATTTCAAATCTAAAAGATAAAAATTTACTTTTTCAAAAATCATATACAAATTTAAATTTTATTTATTAAATAATTAATTAAAAATTATTTTATCAATTAAATATATTAGAGTCATAATATTATATAATTTATATTCACAATTATATATCAGTCACAATTACAGACGTCACAATCACAAATAAGAAATTTTATAGGTCACAATTCATTTTTCGATCATAAATCAAAATTCTTATGAATCACAAATTATTTCACGATCACAAATTTATCAAATTAATAGTCACATTATTTATTGGTTACAAATCACAAATTTTATAAGTCACAACTTATTCCATGATCACAAAACATCAAATTAATTAATCACAAATTATATTTAGGTCACAAATTAATAAATTTTTAGGTCACAGTATTTATTTGTCAGAATTTATCTATTTCATTTGTCACATATTGTTTATTGGTTACACATCAATCAAATCATTTGTGACCACCACCATACCACTGCAACAGTCAAAACCACCGTCGTCAGAACCACCAACACCACTTTTCGACAACAAAATCATTGTCTCGAATACCGTAGCCAACATCACCACTAATCACCCACAACCATCGTACCACCACCACCAAATCTCCCACCACCTGTAGCACCACCATCACGACTTGTACCACCACCATGACCCACCACCGCACCAACATCACCGCAGCACCAGCAGCCAACCAAACCGTGNACCAACACCACTACCCATCCACAACAACCATTACTACCACCACCACCACACCAAACAGTCAACATTACCACCACTACCACCACCCAAACACCATTAAAAATACAGGACCACCACCACCACCAACACCTATCTACTAACCAAAAATGACAATCATCACCACCACTGCGATCTACACTGTTGTAGCTGTTATCTGGGATGCTAGAGATCCACCACCACCACATCACCACAGATTTACCACCATGCCCATAATATACCACCATCGCACACCACACCGCCCACAACGCACCACCACCACCACCTCTATCTCTTTTTACACCCAACCACCACCCCACCAAAAAATCCACAAACTCGTCGCCCTACCACTACAACACTATCGTCGCCTACACATGTTCTACTTCGAGCCACGCGAAGGGTAGTGCCTATAGTAGTGGTGTCGATGGGGCGGTGATAGTTCTGCACACGATCGTCGTGCGACGATGATAGTTTTGAACACGATCATTGCGGTGCCGCGCAACGATCATGTGCAGCGAGGCGTCGTTGCGCCGATCGTGTGCAGCTGTCGTGTATCCAAACCAATAGCGATCGTCGGAGCAGCATTTTTTTTACTTGTTGATGTCAGAGCCGCTGGAGGGAGAGAGAGAAGGGAGATATTGGTCAATGATTCGGGATTTTGGGATTTTTAGGGCTGTGTCGTTATGATTTAAAGAGAGAAGACAAAGGAAAGAGAGAGGAAAATGAATATTTTTAATATTAAAGATTTGAATTAATATCTTATTTTTGTATAAATAAATTTTAGATCTGATTTTTGAAATTGAATCTTTACCATTCTAGTTGGTGTAATTTCCACTATTTTTATCTAGAACTATTCGAGCAAAGACAAATCAAACCAAATAGTTGACTCAATCTTAACACTTATAACTAATTAAAATAGAAAAACCTTACGGATATCGATTTTAACATTATTTTTCTTGTAAGCTCAGTATCGAATTAATAACTAAATTACTTTATATAAATCCACATGAATTAATGGTATTCAAAATAATCAGCACTTTTATCACATCAAAGGTAAAAGCATGAAAGTAAAACAAGAAAATTCAAGTTACTTAACTCTGGTCTAGTTCAGNCGGATATCGATTTTAACATTATTTTTCTTGTAAGCTCAGTATCGAATTAATAACTAAATTACTTTATATAAATCCACATGAATTAATGGTATTCAAAATAATCAGCACTTTTATCACATCAAAGGTAAAAGCATGAAAGTAAAACAAGAAAATTCAAGTTACTTAACTCTGGTCTAGTTCAGTTCTATCATTCTAGATGGAACCAACTATTGTGTATATATTTATGAATTGGTATGATTTTTATTAAAGTCCTATAAGACATAATCATGTATATTATTTATCAATAGATGAAGTGATGAAATTTGTGTTGACCTCGAAAAATGGTTCCGACAAGTGGCCAATAGGATAAGTCTTCACGACAGCTCTTCCTACACACGTGGCACGTCGTTAGTAGCTCGTGGCCTTTCTCGGAGGGGTTGGGAGCGGTCGCAAGCACACTTCGATAATCAAGTCAGTTTATAGTTCAATCGTAAAGGTTCACCGGAGGCGAAACGCCGGTTGGGAAGCGGTTGAATCAATGTAATAATAAAGCGATAATATTAAAGGGAGAAATTGATACTTCAATGCACAATGTAGTAGGAGAAAATCGGGTTCCAATCCTTCTT
>CAIGRN010135556.1:0-19341 GCA_903798345.1 Fraxinus anomala
GTCCTTTCAAATTCTTTCGACAGTCGAGTCATTCTTCCCGTATCGAATTAAATTCTTGGGTTAAATTTTTTAACATGGGTACTCCTCCTCCAACTTAATTTACTATTTTGAGTCCATACCAAGAAATTATATAGGCAACTATTTACCATACCTATTATTTTTATTTTGTAACTTCACGACTATTAATTATTAATACTAGTTGTGTGATAAAAAAAAGGTGGTGGAACAATTTTTTACAATTAAGCAGTGCAAGTTTACAGATTTTAATATGGCATATATAATTCTTGAAGTTTGGTGTAATAATGAGAAGGGCCAAGAGGACTTTGAAAAAATTTCATACCAACATAAATTTCATTGCAAGTAATAATTAGCACTCAAAAAAGAAGATCAGTAACTTTAAGCGCATCTCCAACGCATTAATGGATTATAAAAGAAAAAAAGATAAATCTAAATGTACCAAACATTTTACAGAATGTTTGATAAACTAACCACTTGGCGCCCCTCCCCTCCAATAGGGGGGCGCCTACCGCCAAGCGGCGAGTTTGTCAAAACTTTTGTCAAATGTTTGGTGAGTGTAGCATGATTCAAAGAAAAAAGTGACACATCAGCAAATAAACATTGTCCAGAAGAAAACTTCTTCAATTCAGGTGATGTGGACTGTGGACACGATAAGATATAACGGAAAAAAAAAATGCCAAGAAGGCTATCTACTTTGAGGATTTGAGACACAATGTGACTCGACAAAAATAATTGTGTAATCTTCCTCTCCATCATCTTAACTAGAGACCACTTTTTAATATAAATTAATGTCACGTTCACGTAAATTGGAAGTCTTTTTAGTTTCCCGCCACATCACATGCAACAATGTACAAGTACCAGTTGGAGATGCTCTAAGTGTCCAATTCAATACCTTCGAAGCACAGTATGTTTTGAATAATATAATTTATTAAACTTTGATTTTTTAAATAGAAATAACTATTGTAAACTTGTTATCTGCGAAAATGGATGAAAATAAAGGAAGAAGAAACGAAGAGGAATAGTAGTTCAAATTCTTACCCCAACCCAGTTGTCCCCCTCTCCGGTGACAACTCTTCCACCTAGAAACCCATTCAAGAACACTAGCACAGAGATACAAAAGATTTATAAAAAAAAATCCATGAAGCTTTTCCATGTCTCAACAAATAATGCCTCATAACTCCACACGATGAAACATTTTGACAGCAATCAATGAAAGTTTTCGCATTTCTATCGTCTTTGACTATGCACAATCCTCTCAATTTCACCCATACAAAACAGATCTTGAGATGTATTGTTTTGTCATGGTAGATAAATTACTTTATTATATTATTCCAGAACAATAGTTCATTGAAAAATTTGTCGAATTAACAATGTAAAGCATACATGCACTAAATAAGGTCTAATAAAAGAACATTATGTGAAATTATCACTATCGAATAAAAGGTAATTTAACTACAATTAACTATGATGTTTTAAGTTGTTGTCATTAACAACCGTTTAAAATTTACAAAGAATCGATTTAAACATGTTGGTTCGAATTCAATTTCATTGAGTTTGATTTTTATGTCCGCTCCTAACTTTAACTTTGTAACATGGAGGACATTTCATCATCCATGATGTAAATTTTAGGTCAAGTCTGATTGCAACGAATTCCGTGAAAAATATCACATCCGAGGAAAACGAATTCCACTTTGGCCGTTTTATTATAACATGGAAATGAAAATCGAATTCTAATGTACAACCACTTTAAACTGCATTTTTTTTATGGAAAATGAATTCCTATGGATTTGGTGGGTTTTTATTTTCCAACTAACATAAAATTGAAATTTCTTTCTACCTTTGCCTATCAAACGGACCATTAGTGGTCACTTGTGAATCTTTTATCTATTTCCATTATGGGTAAGGGGTGTCAATTTGACTCATAGACTCGAACGGCCCATGGCTTGGCCCGGCTCGAAGCTCGGAAGAACCGAGCCTCAGCTCGGGCAGAACCCCATTTTGGAGCATTGGCTCAAGCTCGAGTAGGTAGCCACGGTAGCTGCCGTAATACCTGGCAGCAGGTAGCTGCGTGGCTACTTGCAATGGTAATCGAGTAGCTGCTAAATAAAAATACGAGCCGACTTGATTCGGACAAAAAAAAAGTTCGAACAATTTTCATTCCAGTCAAGTCCGAGCTTCGAATTTCGACTCGTGAGCCAACTTGACTCGACTCGACTCGTTGACATTGATAATTAAGGGTTGATAAAAGAATCAAAATCAATTGATCAAACTTGAACCAAAACTATTTATTTGGTTATGATTCAGTTTCATGATAAGAGTATTAAAAATGATCCCCCGAGGATCTCTCTAGGAATATACCCACTCAAAAAATCAACGGATTTTTAATAATTAAAATTTCCACTCCTCCACCCTTTCATATTTCTCTGTGTTGGTCCATTTCAATTGTTCATTTATTTTCAATACCCACTATATTCACTAGAAACCCGATTCTCTCGACACCTCAATAATCAGGTGCGGATTTCCCTTTTCCCTGCCCTAACTCACAGTTTTGGGAAGCTAAAACGAATATTATATGAATGTATCGCATTTTGATTTCCAAATCATTGTATATAATTTACAAATATGCGTGATTACTAATTCGGCTTATAGTATGGGCAAACTCTCCTCAACGATTTGATGAATTTGGTGAAAATTAACGGGCACAAATTATTTCCTTTCAGAAGGAATAATGGGGAAATCGGTCGTAAAAATAATAGCATCGCAAGTAGTGAAGTTAATTGGGAACCACTGAAGTGGCCGAGTTTATGATTTAGCCATTGTTTGAATCACGTTAAAATTTTTATTTTCATTATTTTACTCATTTTTAATCACACATTTTTTAAGAAAATAATATTTTTCATTATATCAATAACTTTTCCTACTTTTTCAATAACACATTATTTATCAATTTATTATTTCAAAATATATTCTTCCAAAATTATGTGATTCAAACACACGTGGAGAAAGATCATGGGTGATTTTTGCTAAGGACGTTGCCAATTTTTCTATGGGCACGTCAAATTTTGAAAATAAGTCAACAATCACGTGCAAAGAAGAGACTGTATAGCGAGTGCTCGACGCACAAACGCCCACAATCGCGAANGAAGAGACTGTATAGCGAGTGCTCGACGCACAAACGCCCACAATCGCGAAGCACGACAAATTGTGGTGGGCACAGAACGAATCTTGGAGCTAAATGCTCATAAAAAATTAGTAGACCAAAATGAATAAAGAAGTTGTTAAACAACCCCACCAACCCACCACATTCACTGCTTCACAGTTTGGTCCAGCATGCTCTGTCTGCCAATTGCTTCTTTCGAAAAAAAGTGTCTTGGAGATTAAGCTTAAACTCTCGATAAAGAAGTTTCTCTAGCAAAAGGGTGTTACTTCTGGGGATCTTGTGCAGCCTGCAGAACAATCAGAGTCTTATTTCTATTTGGATAAGGGTTCATCGATTTAAACACAAGGTTCGCTCTTTACGTGAGATTTTATAATATATTTGGGTTTTATGATTCTGTAAGAACATTTTAAAGTCTTGATTACAGTCCTAAACAGGGTTATTGCTAGATTCTTATTCTAACTAACTAGAAAAGGTTGTTTATTTTTGTGATAGCTGGTAAAACTGAGGGAAATTAACTTAAAACATGTTTGATCAAGCTCTTTTATAAAGCTAGGAAAATATTGACTTTGTTGAGGCTCTCCATGCTAAAAACTTACCTGGGCGAGAAAAACAGATTTTGTGATTAACCATCCATGTCTCAGCTGTAATTTGGATTATAACGTATAGCAGTGTTGAATAACAGTAAGATTCTGCAATTGCGATTTGCGAATGAAAAGAAACTTTGCGTATTTGTAGCAGAGGCTGAGAGAGAGAATCCCAGACCATTAAATTTCTGTGATTAGATATTTTAGTCTCGAAGGTTTAGTTTGAAATGATGTGAGCTTTCACAGTGCAATTAGATATTTTAGCCTCAAAGGTTTAGTTTGAAATGATATGGGCTTATACAGTGCCATTAATAGCCTTCTAGATTGATTGAGGAGGGTTTGGGTGGGTACGCCGTTGCTGTGGGGGTGATAGGGGTGGCCATGGAGCCAAGGTACCACTGCAGCCAAATAATTTTTCATAGTTTGATCTTTCGTGGTTTTCTTTAGAAGACTTTGTACCTTGTTAGTTGCATGCGTGCTCTCATGATCTTCTGCTCGGCGCTCGCTGGTTAGTTGAATTTTTATTAACTCCTTCCATTGCATGTTTTTGCAGGGTCTATAACTTAATCTCTACTTCCTATTTGGTAATTGAAAATGGGAGGGGTGCTCGGTAAGGACGACTCTCCAAAGACTTCAGTACCAGAGACAAAGCTCGAGACTAAAATAACTGAGGCGATGCAGAGGAGAGAAACTGCAGGGAGTTCCATTAAATCATTTGACAGCATTATCTTAAAATTTCCCAGAATCGATGAAAGCTTAAGAAAATGCAAAGCTACATTTGAGGAATTTGGTTGGTAATCATTTGAGTCGTACATATTTGTAAGCTAGGCATCAAATTAGTAAGCAAAACAGTCTGAAAATTTTCAACATAATGTGTTCATCCCAAATTTCATTATGTAGATATGTCAGAACTGATCAACGTGTTAAAGAAATTTAAAGCTATTTCCTTTCTAGAAAAGTATTTTTTCATCTAGGTTGTGCCATCACACATTATTTTCAATCAATCTTCACCATAGCAATTCAACATTTGAATGGTGATTTCAGGTGCTGGATCTTCAATCTCTTCCATTGATTCCATAATAAAAATGAAAAATGCTTGTCTGTCTTTGCAGATGAGGATGGGAATGGTGCAATAGATCCACAAGAGCTGAAGAACTGCTTTCATAAGCTGGAGATTAGTTTCACAGACGAGGAAATAGATGATCTCTTTGAGGCATGTGATATTAATGCGGACATGGGAATGAAGTTCAATGAATTTATTGTTCTTCTTTGCCTTGTCTACCTTCTGAAGGATGATCCAACTGCCCTGCATGCTGTATCCTGATTACTGATTTATGAAATGAGTCGCATTCACCTGGTTGTGTTTAATTATGTGCCTTTCATATTTGTGGGTCATGTTACATTTCATTACTGCCTTGTCTACTTTCTGAAGGATGATCTGACTGCCCAGCATGCTGTATCCTGAATACTGTCTTAAAAAATGAGTCGCATTGACTCAGTTGTGTTTAATTATGATCCTGCCTTTCCTGTTTGGGGGTCATGTTACAATTCATATGATATAGTGTCACATATCAATTATGCAAATTACTTGCACTTTGCACGTACCCAAAGGGAAAAAAATATCATCTACCTTATGGACAGACTGAAACTATGCTGGTGTATTCGGGCTTTACAACTGCTCTCTTCTTCCTGTACACACTACTTTTTTGGCTGGTTTATCATCTTCAAGTGTGGTCAAGTCATCAAAAATGATGCAGCCTAAATATCTTTCGCTGCAAATCTATTGCTCAGGAAGCCAGTAAGTAAATCTGTGTGGTGAACTATCTTTGCATTGTTTTTTGTTTTAACCATCAATAGAAGTGAAACATGCTTAAAGTTCTTTCAACGTTTATCCATTACAGACTGAATTTGGTTGCATTTTGCATGTTATAGTTCTGGTCCGTATTACCTGACTGACCCTTACAAAGACTGAATTTTGTCTTGCCTACCAACTGAAAACATCATCAAGGATTGTTGGTTAAGGATATTTCCACAAGAGGCCAAGGGTTCATTCATGTTGGTATCTCCCTCCCCCTAAAAAACAAAATAAACAAAAGAACACTTGTTATATTACTTGACTTTGATAGATATCTCGTATGGGAATGCCAAACCTTGAAGCTACATTTGAGACGTTAGTCGATGCATTTGTGTTTTTGGACAAAAACAAGGATGGTTATGTGAGCAAGAATGAGATGGTGGATGCAATAAATGAAACTGCTGCAGGGGAACGATCTTCTGGGAGAATAGCCGTGAAAAGATTTGGTCAGTACTTTCTCTCTCTCATGCACACACTACAATAAATGCAGTAACCAATATTCAGGATTAATTATCTTACAGGATTTTATCGAGTCAAATTCGTTGAACATTTTTCTTGTTCGTCCTAATTGCTCGTGTACCATTTGCACTTGAATACGTGAAAAATGTCTTAGAGCTCATTGTTGATTGTTGAGAAGCTGAGATCCAGCGGATCAAAACCTGCAGATATTGTATCTGATATGATTATTTGGGAATACAAATTTTGGTGCATTTAGCCTTTGTTTCTGTTTGTGCAGAAGAGATGGACTGGGATAGAAATGGAATGGTGAACTTCAAGGAGTTTCTTTTCGCTTTTACTCGTTGGGTTGGAATTGAAGATATCGAGGATGAAGGGGAAGACAATGTCTGATGTCAGGCTTTCTACCAAGTTTGTTTCTTTCCTGCCAATAATTAAGAAGAGCTACCAACATAGCTTTTCAGAACTGCAACTACTTCTGTTTATGCATTCCAAACAATATGGCAGTTGATGTGAACGCTGGATCCTGGTACTTTCTCTCCCAAGGATTTGTTTTGTAAATACACTCTGCCGGACTAGTCAATGATACAAAATATCTTGTATCCCAAGGATTTGTTTCACTAATTGCTGAAGTCCAAGGTTCACTTACGCTCTATTTCTGTAATTAAGATCACTGCCTACAGGATAGCGTGAGCTCTGTTGTGGAAAGCTAGGAAGCATGGATTCAAATACGTAATTCCAATAATAAGTGTAAATTGTGTAGTAAAAAACACGTTATCTTTCTTTGAAACTGTTAATTAATAAATATTATCCATTTTAAATAAATCATTGATAATAACAATATCTATCTATTAAGTGAAAAACCAACCTATTGCCAATAATAATAAATTAAATGAACCTTAAAAAGTTAAAAATCAATAGAAATCTTTTTCTTCACGTGTCCTAAGATATTTGATACGTATTGAAAAATATAAAATAATTAAAAAATACGCATAAAATGGGACACAGATAAAAGTAATGACAATTTGGAATTGAAGTAATTGGAAATTACCATTTGGCTTGAGCAAATCTTCTAGTATCTCGAGTGCATGCTATCCTTTAGCATCAACATCTCAGCGGGCAATTCCACCACCACCAGTATGAATAATACTTTAGAAAGAATGTGACTGATAGGACTCAACTGGAAGAAAACGAAACAGAAAGAATTATTATAAAATTTTGGGAAAGTGTTGTGGAGTCTATTGATTCCCAAGAAGCGTTAGATGTGGGAAGGTCCTTCCATTGTATCAGCACTTCCATTCCTGGAGCTCCCACTGGACCACTGGTGCTTGACATAGTCCCAAGACTTGATTGGGTTCCACAATCCATTCTATATTAGCATCAAGATGGGGGGAAGCAGTTGGCTTGCCTCAGTTGATCCCAACACCTTTTCGTTTGGCTTTTTAGCTAAGCAGCGGAGGCGATATGGACATAGCTTGACATACAATAAATCCCCTTCGGCAATTTCATTTTTTCTTGAGCACAGAGGAGATGACACTTCAACTCATCTAATTGCATTGAAACACAACTTTGAGTTTAAAAGTAAAGAAATCAAACAAGTCGATGTACACAATTATTTACGTTGACGACAATTACCGTTGCCGTTTGCGAGCGACGAAAATGGGTTCTTTGTAGTTCGTCGAAATGATTACAGGCAAACCCAAGAATGGTTGTTGGTCGGTAGATAATGCACAAGTTTCAGGACTCATGGATAGTCCTTCGAGAGTACGGGGTGGTCATGAGCTACCGAAAGCCAGAAAGACCAAAGAAAGCGTGCTGGAGGATTTAATGGTTCGGCTGAGGAAAGTTATGTTTAGACATATATTGCTATAACATGGAGATAACTAATCTTGGCTCGACACTTTTTATTGAGACAGGGTGAGAATCTCTTCAAGTATTTTTCCATGGCTTTTGGACAATGCATTTGTGGATTTCGAAATGCAAGGCGACCCCTAATTCTAGTCGACGGTGCAACCCTCAAAGTTAGATACGAAGACAAGTTGATTATTGCTACTTGTCAAGATGTTAACATTCAAATTTACTCTCTTGCATTCAGCATAGTCGATGACGAGAATAACCTAGTGATGCGTTGGTTTCTCACAAAGTTGGAAAAAGTAGTTTGGGATGTCGAGAACCTTACATTTATAACTAATCGGGGCAGTCAATGGTATCACTGAAGTTTTTCTTGAAGCAATCTGAAGACTAAGTATCGGAGTAGTCAATGGTTATAACATGTACCATATACACGCAACATGAAGACTAAGTATCGGAGTAGTGGAATGTTGCATTATTTAACAGAGATGGGGATCGAACATTATGTACATTTTTCAGGACGTCCATATAACATGTTGACGTCGAATAATGCGGAATCGCTCAATGCATTATTCAAGAAGGATCGAGAGTTACTAATTCTCGTAATGATTAAGCACATTCGTAACAAGTTGAAACAATGGTTTTATGTGGAATCATTGGATCAGTTTCGCTTCTTAGTGAGTTGTATAGAAAGTTACACGTGGATGTATAGAAAGTTTCACTTGGAGAGTTTTGCATGGCTGATTATTAAAGACCAAGTATATTGAAACTATATTTCCTCTACCAAATGAAGTCGAGCACCCGAAGTCGGACCACATACTCGACGTAGACGTAGTCTAGAATACCTACCATCTACCGGAGAATTTTTCCGACCTCGTAAGTTCAGTGCATACTCGCAGATTTTGTACAAGTCAGATTTGCCTACTAATATTTATTGTCGTCGTTAAATATTCAATCAAATATTCCGAATACTTAATTGTAACTAACTTTGTAGTTCATTCCGACTCAATTGGATGCGAATTGGAAGTTTAGAAATTGCACGAAAGATCAACAAATAGGCTTTAAAAATTATAAACACTTACGATATTGCTAGTCTCATCGTCATCATGTCCCGCACTAGTCTATCATGCACTCGAATCATCGCCTCTCGCTCGATCAATTGACCTTGTGTGTCTATGATCGGAATTGTATACATATGTACCGCATCACACTGGCAAAGCAACAGTGTGATGCGTACAATCCGTTTATGGCTTCCCAGTACTTGGCTCCAACCATATGACCCACTCGAACATGTGCCTGAGACCCTATAGATAAAATACTACTTGACCAGGAATGTCAAATGGTGTCTTCGAACGAGATCGCACAATAGTTCCATGGAAACAACCGGGCTTAAAGGATTTAAACATAATAAATAATGGTGAGCCAAATTATAAGCAAGATTATAAAATTACCCAGGCTTAAGGGATTAAAACAATGACGCTTTCTGCCTAACAGGTCGACTTCACAGAAGAGCAATTGTCCCGTCCACGATGTTCTATGACGACAACATCGATCTATTGTCGACGCCCTGGCACGTCAACAA
The DNA here is from genome assembly GCA_903798345.1 of Fraxinus anomala. Lineage (NCBI taxonomy): Eukaryota > Viridiplantae > Streptophyta > Magnoliopsida > Lamiales > Oleaceae > Fraxinus > Fraxinus anomala. The sequence continues at coordinate 9,507 of CAIGRN010135556.1, forward strand.
GTACACTTCCAACCCCTCCTTCGACACAAAAATGACATCCTTCGTCGTGTTGAGCGTCTCCTCATCCGCTACCCCCTCCGTCACTACTTCCATAAGCCACGACGACGAATCATCATGTGGTTCTCTCTCGTCGGCCTGCTACGTCGCGTAGCATTCTGACATCATATCGTAACTCTGCTACTTGGCCATCATATCCCATTGCCCTATATTCGATCTCCTCTTGTAGCCATCATATCCCATCGCCTTATCTCATTGGTGGAGGTGATCTACTCGACGAAGGTAGATCTCCTTGGTGTAAGTGATGATTGATCTTTGGACGACGCTCATATACACAAATAAGAACATTACAAATTAATAACTTAATTAAAATATTTAAACACCAAAAAATCAACAAATTATATTCAATGATGGACTTAGGAATCTGGTCGTCTTGACCAGATGGAATAGTTCACACATATAAATTTGACCATCCTCCTCCATCGACGGTGTTAACTCAATGAGGACTTCAAGCTACATATTAACAACCTCATATACTCATATCTGACACTTACAATTATTATTATTTATACAGATTTAATAATTTAACGTTCATTATGTACATTTTACCTATAATGCCAGGTGCAAGCATACTTGCCTCTTATCCATCTTGGGCATCGAATAACATCTCTACCCCACATGGATAGTTGTTGAAGACATCATCAACTTCCAAATGAAAAGTGTCAATCAGTGTCTTTTTTAAATGACAACTCAGTACACTATCAATGATCGATGTAACTTTGCTGAGAATCCGTCTCATCGCAGCATTGAGATCATGTTGTAACAAAAAGACAGTTTTAATAATTAATTTTAAAAAAGGAAAATAAAACAAGGAATTTTTTTTATGATTTTTGAAATTGTAAATAACTCTCTAATTAACAATCAACAAAAAAAAAATGAAAAATGAAAGTATAAAAAATCAACAAAATTTGCTTCAAGAAAAAAAAATTCAAAAAATTATTAATGTAATTAATATTATAAAAAATTAAAATTATAAATTATAAAAAAACAACAAATTATATTCGTCAAAATAGAAATAAAAAAGATTAATTAACTATAAAGATAATAGAAATAAATTTAAAAAAGAATATAAAATAAAAAAGAATTAAATAACAAGGAAATTAACTAATAATTAAATTGAAGAAAAAAACAAGAAATTATAAATAAAGGAAAATAAATTTCACGGATTAAAGGTATGGCTAGAATCCAAATGGCCCAAATGGTGGAATCCAGGCGGCCCAGATCATCTGGACTCTAGGCTAGCATCGTTTGTTTCGCGCAGACGACACTACAACTGTCGGAGATTGCCCTTTGGGAAGATGACCTCTGAAACTTCATTGATAACTATTAATTGAATAAATAAATTATTTTTGTGTTCATCGAGATATTTTCCATGTTGTATGTTAATAAGGATGCGTAGATTTTTGGTTAGATTTGTGTTCATCAAGATATATTTTTGTGTTTCATCGAGATATATTCCTGAGAAAGGACAATCTCTGGCAATGACAACGTGGTTTCGGGTCTGGTCGACGGTGTGGGTCGACAATCTTCAAAGATTCACGTGTCAGTTTTTCTTCTCCAAATTATCCTCTTTTTTCTCTCTTCAAACTATTTCCTCTCGATGTGGGGCTGAATTTGTTTTTAATGATTTTTGGGATGGGGACTCTGGGGCTATCTTTATAATCTAATTTTGGTATACCTTTTGGGCCACCTCCATAATTAGTGCCCAATCCATCTTGGCCCAACAGGCCTTATCTAGCTTCAACCTGTTTACAAATGTGCTTTCTAATATTTCATTGAATAACTCCTTCAAATAGCGAAGTCAGCACCTCGAATGCATGTCGAAATTCAGCCACCATACCCCACCTTGATTTATGGATGGGCTATTATCCCACAGATTGGTAATCCGCATCTAATAATCCAAAAAACAAAAATGAGAAAGATTTGTTTGATTGGGGGAATCTGATTTTTGTTCAATTAGACGTTCTTACTTAAAAAGCATCCTGGTCCATTGAAGCCACAACAGAGCATCATCACCAAACTCACTCTGATAGCTGCCTTTGCCTGACCCCTTTGGCCACTTCCTACGGTCCAATATCCGTCGATCGCCTAAGGGATTCAAGATGTTTGGGTTAGAAAGTGCCTTAGTCCATTAACCTCAAAATACATCTCAACACTAAATAGCCAACCATCCGAATTTTCTCCACTGAACTTTTATACCCACTATCAACTGTCCCCTTCCCTATTTTGATCAACAGTTATTGTGACTTTCTCATAGGCTCCTAGCTGCCTTTGCCTGACCCCTCTGGCCACTTCCTACGATCCAATATTCGCTGACCACTTAGGGATCCAAGATGTTTGGGTTAGCAAGTGCTTGCCTGACCCATCTAGCCACTTCCTACGATCCAATATTCGTTGATCATCTAGGGATCCAAGATGTTTGGGTTATAAAGTGCTGCTACTATCTTTCGGGTATCCTCCACCAACTGCAGTATTTTGGCCGTATTTTGTGTTAATTGTTCCATTAATCTCTCCAAACCGAGAAGGCGTTGCATCTCCACATTTTTTTCCCATTACTTCTACCCAGCAGAAGTCTTCTTTTGGACCATGAGGACAAAGATGTTTTCATACCGATTTGATAGGACTGAAATGGAAGAAAAGGAAACAAAACTTGGTTTGATCTGCAGAGAATTTAAAAACAAGGAACAAAGAAAATAAATTGGATTCACCTGTTACTCAATTTGTGCTTCCTCTATACTCCCCTTCTACCTCTATTTATAACCTCAATCCTTCTCCTGACGAATTCTGTCTAATCAATCTCCCTTGCAACAGAATGTAAACTTGCCTTTGATAAAGGGGACAACATTCTGTAATTGCTTCTACTAGTTTAAGAGAGTTCCCTCTAGAACCAAGGTGGGGTGTCCACCAAAATTGTACTGTAGTAACAAACATGATGCGCTGACACTGGAGTTACAAAATTTCATCATGAAAAAGTTATAATGGGTAGAGAAAAAAGTAGTACATTGGAATATTGATCTACTGGAATATCCACCCTGATTCACCCACTGAACACAACTGAAAATATTATACAACAAATACAGCAAAGAACATACACAATATAACATATGCAACTATAGAAGTTCCTGATGAATGCTATCCTAGTAAAATATAACTTTGAAGCCACAAGGATAGTAGTTATTAATGTGTTGTTGAAATAATGTTTGACTTTGACTGAAGTTAGAAACCATTTACAAATTGGCAGCCAAATAGAAGCTAAGTGTATTGCAACTCAAGGCTGAAAGTTGGTTAATTTATCGAGTGTACAAAAGATGTCTACTTATTGCGACAAAAGATGCCAATCTAACTAAGAGTGAACATCCAAAATTATTATGCCCTTGAAGAAGTAGTTAACTTCAAACTGCATGATTATAAGTAAAAGATTCTGTTGGAGAGCTTTCGAATGAACAGTAAAAAAATAAGATCAAACAAAGGTTATGTTAATGGTTATCCATACTTCTGAAGCCATGGGCAACCACATTCAATTCCACTTTGTTCTAAAACTGATGCAATCTCCCCCAATACTGTAGTTACACGTAAAATGAACTATTAGGGTGAAAGTAAAAGGTAGATTTATTGAATTTTTTTGCTGAAGTAACATAAACTGTTTTGACAGAACAGATTGGTGAAGTTCTTAATTTTCAGGAAGAGTAGGCATTATACATCAGCAGTCCCAACCATTATTTTAGCTCCCTTTTCATCTGTTCATTCTAAAATCAATGATCATAATCCTAAGACAACCACTGAATTGAGACTATGATTTGACAACAACCATTTCATATTTAATTCTGCTTTTGGAGACATGAACATAGCTGAAAAATAAGAATATGAATGAAATCTTTATAACTTCACTTCATCACCAGATACATCTGCATCCTGTCTCTTTAACTCAACGTCAATCATGAAAACAACACTTTCAATTTCTGTCTTGTTTGAACTACATTGATTGGGTTTAGGCTTGTCATGTCTGATCTTCATTAGTTCTAAACCATGTAGCTCCCTCGAAAACAGTCATCACATCCACTATACTCCCAGCCTTTGATGGTTCACAACCATGAACACCAGTTCTCCTAAAAAAGGTACCAATCTAGAGATAATCACCACTGGAGTATTTCCCTTGCCCATCTACCTTTCCATCACTTTCCACACACTCACATCATAATCAAAGCATATGTCTTCATTGTTTTGTTCATAATCTTCCGATCTTGAAGAAGAGCACTTGAACTTGATTTCTTTGAAGATGCTTCTGCAAGAGTAGCAATTTTGTCTGAAACAACTTGAAGTTCTTCCAGAGTAGAACATTGATTGAACATTTCTATCAATCTTGATTTTTCAGTGAGAAAATCAGCCTTTTTGTCAGCTTCTTTTTGAGATAATTTTGGAATACCGGAATTTCTTTGTTCTTGCATTCATGAATTAACGAGTTTTGGACAACAATTTGTTGTCTCATGGAATTTGGACCACCATTTTATTTTGAATCTTCTAACAATTCTTTTGACATTAAAATCTTTGTTCTCCGGAGGATTTTGATTTTGGAATATATGGAAGTCCCAACATAAAATCCACGAAACTTTGAGATTGAGTGCGAACCGGAACAAAAGATTTTGTTGAGGTTTTAAAAATATTTTTGCCTTTTGTTTGAAGTGTTCAAATTCTTGACGAGTAAGACTGGGTAAAATTGTTTCGTCAATACCAAAATATTTGAACCAATTTTGAAACCATTTTGAAAAATTTGATGGGCAATTTTGATGAAAAAAGTATAAACTAGGAATGTGAAACTGGTCTAAAAAAGAAAACATTGAACCACGCCTCTTTGTAGTCCAAATAATTAAATTTGGATTCGAATGAATCATGCTTTGAAATATTCATTCTTTTAACTTCCCAAGGGTGTAATCCCCAGTCTTCGTAAGACCATACACTTTAGATAGATATTTTTTGAAAAATCAATATGTTTGGAATCTTTGCATTTTGGAGTGTGAGTAATAATTACAGATCCTGTTTTGATAAGAATCACTTCAAAAAACTCACGAGTCTTTTTGATATTTGATGGAAGAAAGAAATCTTGTAAATGTTCTTCCGAAATGACAGGCAAATGAATTGATTTTGTAAAATATGAAAAAGTTTTTTGAGGATTAGTATCAGGAAGTTTTCCTGTTCTAATTTCAAGGGTTTTTCGATAATTTGAGGGTCTATTTTCTAGGGTTGTTTGAGTGGGTTTTTGGAGGCATTAATGGATCCTCCATGAGAATTTTTAATGTAAATCATCCATTGAATTGAGGGGAATTAGAATCTTCTTTTTATTCTTCTTATCAGAATAACTCATACTTTACTCTCTTTCTTTATGGAGAAATTCTCTTGTAAGGAAGTCTGCAAGAAAGCTTGAGGAACCTTGTATAGAATTTGAAAATCAAAGCAAGAAAGAATAAATTAGCTTGCCATCTTGCGAAAATTTGTTTTGAAACAAGGTTTTTTTACGTCTTTTTGGAAGACATCTTTTGAAGCTTTGCAATTAGTTTTTAGAATAAAATTTTTATTGATTAAATCATCTTGAAAATTTGAAATGACAAGAACTATAGCAAGAATCTCTTTTTTGATAGTGGAGTAATTCTTTTGAGGACATGTCCAGATTCCTAAGGTACACTCTCACGACTCCATGGGCGGGTGTTTTTGTAATCTTTTGAAAGAGGTGCGCATATGATTCTTATATCTTTGATAAAGTCTCTTACATAATTAACACAACCAAGAAATCTTTGAAGGTTATTTTTGTCTAAAATTTCATCTGAAAATTTATCAGTGAATTCTAGACTTCTTTGAATTGGTGTAAGTGTTCCTAGTGTTCCTAAATGAATGGTATGTCCTAGGAACCTTATCTTGGTTTGACATAAAACGACTGTTTTAGCTAAAATAGCTAAACCATTTTGTTTTACAACATGAATGAATGTATACAAATGTTTGAACTGTTGTTCTAAACTTTCAGAAAAGATTAAAACAATGTAAACAATAATGAAATTTTGAAATGGATTGAAAATATCTTTCATAATTTTTTGAAATTCAGAATGAGCATTTATGAGACCGAATGGCAATACGAATGTATGTCGAAAGGAATATTTGAAAGCAGTTTTATATCTATCTTCTTCTTTAATTTGAATTTGCTAGAATCCTGACTTCATATCAAATTTTGAGAAGATTGTTGCTTTGAATAATCTATTTAATATATCTTTCTTTTGGGGTACATGATATCTAATCCATTGGAGGGCAGTATTGAGAGGTTTGTAATTAATAACTAATAATTCATAACTAAACGAGGAACTCCTCGTTCAATTTCAGCCGAATTATTGACATAAAAAGCAGAACAACTCCTCCTTTGTTCATTTGAATATGACGATATTTTGTAGGAATCTTGGATTCTTGAAAATCTGAAATATAAGGAAGAGAAACAACATGTTTTTTCCTAACATTTTTTTCCTATCCCATAATGCATTCGGAATAGTTGAACATATTTATTTCTCAATAAGCTTTTGAAAATCAGAATTTTTTAATTGAAGATTCTTGAAGTCTTTCTTCAATTTGAAATTTAATTTCTTCTTTGAAGAAATCGAATATGATTTTTCTTGAAATTGATATTATTAACTAATTTTGAAATAGATGCTTCTTTTAAAGTATTAACATCTTTAAAGGATGGAGGATTCGTAAATTTGAAAGTTATTTTTGAATCAGCTTGAAAAGGATAAATTTATACAATAAAAGGAGTACCAAGAATTACTTCTTGAAATAAACATTTGAATTACAAACACAAAATTTTGAAAATTTGTACTGAATATCAAGTTTTTTACCACTATACCATAAAGTCACTTAGTAATTTTTTCAAAGTATTTTGTAGGGATTAATCATTCTCTAATACAATTTTGATCAGCATTAGAATCAATCAAAACTCTAGTGTGAAGTTTAAATTCTTTATTGACTATAATAGTCATATTGCAATACAATTTTTGAAGTTCAATACGGTTAAGAACACTAACATTTTCTTCATCATCTGATGAAGGTTTAGAACGATTTGATTTGAAACTAGAATTTGAATAATGAGATTTTGAATCAACATCAGATGAGGAGGAGGAAAGCTCTTTCTCAAAGTCTTTTATTTTAAGATGAGCAGCTTCTATCTTAACATCTTGTATTTGATTTTCAAGATTGGAAATTTGAGATTTCATAGTATTGATTTCTGTTCTTAAATCAGAACTAGAAATCTTTGAAAATTTTTTATTTTGAAAATGTTTCAAAACATCTTGAAGATTAAAAAGCTTCTTCAGTATTTGAGGTAGTGGGGAAAACTAAACTTATTTTTTAATTTTTGATCGGGAATTTGATCAATAATTTCTCTAATAAGTTCTTCTTCTTTTGTGAGAAACATTTATGGTTTTACAACCACAAATGCTTTGAGAGGAGGATGAGGAAGATGATTTTGATAAATTTGATCAATATCAGAATTTGACGAATCAGAATCAGAATTGATAAGATTGAGAAGTTTGAAGCTTACTAATCTTGTCCTATATGACATTTGTTTGAATAATGACCAGACTTATTGCATTTCCAGACTTAATGACATTTGTTTGAAGGAGGAGCAATTTTTTCAAATCCATATTGTTCACAGAAGGATAGATAGTTCTTTACGACCTTCAGATCTTTTAGTTTTCAATTTGGTTTTAAGCTTGAGAACATTACATAGAGATAATCCTTCTTGATTAACAAAATTGATTATTTTTCCATGAGTGATTACAGTCATTACGTAAAAAGACACGAGTTAAAAATATGTCTTTATACCATCGGAAATCTTGAAGAGTAGGACAATTGAGGTATAAGACAATTGAGGTATAAGACTTTGTGAATATCTTTCTCGAATATCAACAGATTCACCAACAAGGTTTGCAAAACTATCATTAGTTCAATCACTTTTGACAGCATTTGAGTTGTCCGGCAAAGTCGTAAGTAATATAATGGTAGCAAAATGTTTACCAATTCCTTTACCAATTCCTCGAATATCAGTTTCTTCAATAAACTGAGATTCAATTTCGTCAATAGTATTGATATTTTTTGAAAAAGTGGATAGTAGGCTGAGCAAATTGAGAAGCAAGTTCTTTAAGAACGTCTTTAGAATCAAGTTTCTTTGGATGAGTAATATCATGAAAATAGCAGAAAGAAGGTAAAGACAATTCAGTCTTTATCAGATGCTTGAATTTCAGATTCAGAGTTGGTTTCAATTCTATTGAGTTGAGAACAAATAGAATGAAGAACAATATTTGAAAAATTATTTTGAGACATCTTTTGATATCTCTAGCAATAATGTGAGAATTTTCTGAAGTTGTTTTCCAAGTTTTCTTTGAGGAAATAGTATGTTGAATGATTTTTGTTTTGATCCTTTTAGGTTCCATCTTTTGAAAACTTTAAAATTATCATTTTCTTTTATAAAAGACTTTTTTGATCAAATGACGAAATTTTTTGACTTCAGGAGTTTCATCATCAATTTTTTGAACTCATTTCTTCATCAAGTAATTCAGATTGAGGGGGAAAAAAGATCTTCGAAGAGTATTTGAAGAGTTTATCAAAGATAACTTTAATGTTTCCATCAAATGTGTTTGATCATCAACATCAAAATTTTTCATTTGAATAATTGAGAGTATTGAAGACTAACAGAAAATATTGGAACTCATCTCAAGAACATACTCAAACATGCACAGTAATGAGTGTTCGAACCTTAAAAGTCTTTTATCTCTCAAAGTTATGAGAACATGAATGTCGAGACCTAAACGACGGTTTAACAGCATTTGAACAAGTATTGAAATTTCTTCCTATGAACTTGTATTGAAATCTCAAGTTTTGATAACATAATTTTGGGTAAACATAAATAAAACTCGTCTACTTTGGAATAGTCCAATTTTGAAGTTTTTGTTCAATTTGAATTTATTTAAATCATTTGATGCAGATGAAGATGAAGATGCATTACAATTTTGATCAATTTCATCTTTATCATCTTGAAAATATTTTGACATATCGTTACCTTCTTTTGAACTTCCACCAGTACTAAACCAATTAGACATAAAAGACACAGTGCTACACGCAACACCGTCGCTTTACCAAAGCTTACAACGGGGACCACCCTAAACGCCAACCCCAGCTAACACTAGCTTACCAAACACCACTATTTAGCAAACAAAACACCAGTATTGAGACCCTCAACAAAAAATAAAAACAGTAGTTTGGTTAAGAGGTATATCAATTGTAAATTTATTTGATAATAAATAATTTTGAAATACAATATTGAAATTCAAATGTAAATTTTTGAATATCAATTGAAAAATATTCTTAAAGAAATACAAGGAATATCTAAAACTTTCTTGAAGTGTTCTCCTGCTATCTCACACTTGATGAAAATCGAAAAAGTCCTCATTTATTTACGAAAGAATCTTGAAAAGTTGCTTGATTTGAAGACTTTGTTTTTGTATACGACAAAAACAAAGCTCTTCAAATCAAGCAACTTTTCAAGATTCTTCAATAATTAAAGATTGTTTCTTCAGCTATAAATAAATGAAGACTTCTTCGGTTTTCATCAAGTGTGAAATAGCAGGAGAATACTTCAAGAAAATTTTAGATTATCCTTCTTAAGCTTTCTTTAAGAATATTTTTCAATTGTAATATTCAAATTTAAATTGAAATTTCAATATTGTATTTCAAAATTATTTATTATCAA
>CAIGRN010135567.1:0-15517 GCA_903798345.1 Fraxinus anomala
TAAATTATTTTTTTAGTATATCATAAAATATTTTAAGTTAATGGGTAAATATGATTTTTCCTTCTTAAATATGAAAATTGATTGTCGAACGAATTAAATGGTGAGTGGGTACCATAGGTGTAATATTTCCCATCGTGAAAATTTGTAAAAAAATTACATTTATAATTTTGTCAAAAAAAATAAAATTTACATACAAGTTGAAAAATTGATAGACTCTAATTGTCGTATTTTCGGTTTTCCTTTTAAGTTTGAATATGTTATAATTTTTAGATAAAAAAAATTTAAAAAAAAAATCAATGTTTTTCCAATTCAATTTTTTTTTCCCCTTTTTATGTAATTGCCTTTTGGGGAAACCTAATTGTTCTTGTATTGTAATGGGTAATATGGCCTAATCTTTCTTTCTAGTGATACTTCGTATATCAGAGGATGAAGATGTCATGTGAAAGGAAAACACGGGAGAGGGGAGCGGAGCACCTCCGTCTATCCAGCACGACTACGTAATTGATGGTTTAGCGGTTAAAGCACATCAATTTCACCATCATTGGATCAATATGTAGGTGGTCTCATATTCACGTCGTATAAAATAATTATTGTGTACGTGTACGCATACGCATACATGAGTATGTCATATTCATCGATAAGATAAGTATATAATATATCGATATTGCGTTGGAGCATAAATTCATACTTCAACAAAAATGTAAAAGAGTGAATAACATGAAGATAGTGATGTTCCTTCTTTCCAAAATTGGCTATGCAAGGAGATATTTTCACAGATTACAGTTCGATTAATCAAGTCGGATTAGCAATATCAGAAAGCAATAAGCACTCATTTGAAAGATCAAATAGAATGTTAAATAATAGTCATTAAGACATATTAATAATTATTCTCAGCTTTAATTGATTGTTTTAAGTGCATCCAACTAGCATGACTAATGGCTGTAATTAAGTATATGCATAAAGGGCTCATTTGATAGGATTTCTGCTTTTGTTTCTACTTCTCATAGCCTCGTGGGAGCTTTTTGAGGAAATTACCTTAGACCCGTTTCCTTAAAAACTCTTCTAATTGGACAAAATATTTTTTTAAAAATTATTAAAACGCGTTAAAAAAATTTTAATCTCAGAAACAACTTTAGACTTTTCAAAACTCTGCAACGGGTCATAAGAAAGATAACAAAAGGACATACAACTGAATTTATGGTGATTAAATTTTTACAATTGGTCCGACGCTTGATCTTCAATTTTTTTGAGTCAATTTTGAAAACAACAAACATGGAACTATATATGTTGCAACTAGAATGGATCAGGCAAAAACCTATCTTTAACATTTATATTCATATTTATTTTTTAACATCTTTCTACCTAGGTAGCGTCCGACATCATTAAGGACTAACTTATTGTGTTTAGACTCGAAAACTCGGGCTAAAAAATCTCCGAGATTGGTTTTTTTTAACATTGTATGTACCTAACATTTTCTTGGTGGGATCGGTTCAATCAAACAAAGATATTAATTTGTAGATTCCTTTTTTCATTTTGTACAACGTTGTAATCCAGAAAGCACATAATCCTAGCATCATTCCGATCGCACTAGTTAGTGACGATGGTGGTTGTAAAATACAATTCTCATCGTCAACAAAAACTAAGGGGCCGTTCTCTTTATGTTTCAGTTTTGTGTTTTGAGTTTTGAATTCATTTTGAGTTTTGTGTTTTGGGGGTGTATTTTGAGATTGTTAAAAATGTGTTCTTTTTTACATTTTCAAAATTTGTTTTCGAAAATAAAAAAAGGAAAACGTGTTCTCTCTCTCTCATCTTCTCTCTCTCTTTCTCTATGTCCCTTGTTTCCCTTGTTTAGAGATTGTTAAAAATGTGTTCTTTTTTACATTTTTAAAAATTATTTTCGAAAATAAAAAAAAGGAAAACGTGTTCTCTCTCTTTCTCTATGTCCCTTGTTTCCCTTGTTTTCAAGTTTTTCGTAGGATTGGCTTGAAAACGTCCAAAATGATGATTTTATCGTTTTCTGTTCTGTGTACAAATTTTTTTCGTTTTCAAAAACGCGTTTTCGAAAATAGGAAAGAGAACACGTTTTCACTGTTTTGAAAAATCGAAAACAGAAAACAATCCAAAACGGCCAAAGAGAACGGCCCCTAAGCCTTTTGTTTCCGAACATTTGATTCCATAAGATATTATGTGAAACAAATTGCATACCAAATGTGAATAAACCTAAGAGTCATGCAATTTGTGAGTTTGCCTGAATCTGTTATAAGAATGAGGCGGTGCCCCTTTCTTGTTTGAAATTGTTTGGTACCATTACTGATAATCTGGTAACCTCAACTATATATTCATTCACACATAATTAATGAGAACTATTAATTTATATATTCATTCATGTATCGACATATATAATCTATTTTGCAAGGTTTTTGCTTTTATTTTTACTTCTCGTAGTAGAATTTCTTAAGAAAGCTATCTAAAGGCCAATTTGACATTACTTTTGAGTTCCAAAAAAGCTATTTTTAGACCCCGTTTTTCTTTTAATTAGAAGAAATTTGAAAAGAAGTTGTCACAATGTGACTTTCTTTAAATAAAAAAAAAACTCTTTGAAAAATGACATCTCTTTTATAAATTAGTCTTCAAACACCAATTAAAATGGCCTTCTTATATAACTTTTCTACAAAAAAAATTAAAAACAAAGGAAGAAGCCCTCATAAACGAGCCATTAGATCAATTTCCTCCAAAAATTCTTCTAGCATGACAAAATATTTTTAAAAAATTATCCAAATATATTTAAAAGCAACTTTTTAATTTTGGAAACATCTTTTCGCTTTTCAAAAGCCTTATCAAGCGAGCCCATATCCTCGTTCAGACACATAAGGTTTTTTACGAGTGAATGTGTAAATAATGGCCCTAATATCCCCAAAATAATTTCGAAGTTTGTTACATAAAGACACAATGGCTACACACCTATGTGTACATGCAAATTGCTCTTTTTCTCATTTTCTTTTTTAAACCTAAAGGCCAAGTTAATTAGGTTTTCCAAGAATCCACAAACTTTTTTCTTATTATTTTTTTATTTAACAACTCAAAGTTGATACAACCCACATGGACAATGTGTGAAACCAGCAGCCAAGTTTTGTGAAGATCTTTTTCTAAGTAAATTTTAAGAATTATTTTTATTCTTACTTATAAATAAAAGAAATTACTTATTCTAAGTGCGAGTACTATAGACTTACTCATTTCATGATCTACTTAATCGTTGATTTTTAAGGTTTGTTCACACATCACTTTTGCCTTTTCTCTGTTAAAATCATGCATAACCTTGAAATGAAAGAAGATATTTTAATTATGACATTTGAAATGGACCACAATTTATTATAACTCAACTATTTAAATGTCTAGATTTTCATTCATCGTCCTCTTAAGTCCTTCAAACTATAATTGAAAAATGAGTATCACATCCTTTAAAATTCACGTGTCACCTAATAACCACGAGTGATGTGTGTGACAAGTTGAAATAGATCGGACCAAACGATTTAGATGAAAAAATTGAGAACTAACTTGAAATTCAATCCTATTATATATTTCAAAATTCAAAATTTTAAATCATTGAATATTCATCGAGCAGTACGCATTAAAAAGTAGAAGATTACTCGGAAAATAAATAATTCACTCTCAAAAACATTATAGTCCCTGTTTGACACCCATTTTGGGTGAAAATTTTGTTTTGGAATAGTGATTGATGGAAGATTGTGTGGTTAAAAAGTAAGGAATTTTTTTGAGTTTATGTGTAATATTATTTTATTGATAGAATGTGTGGTTAAAATGAAAAATGAAAAATAAAATGAAAAGAAAAATAGGTTTCAAACAGGGACATATTAATTTACCATATGATCTTTAATAACCCTTTGCCCTTTGTATTTTTGAGTCAATGCTCGAATGATTTTTAAAACATCTTTAAAAGACTAATTTATCAATCAAACACTAAGGTGAGGTCTAAACATCAACATAATTATCCGTGATGGTGATGTGTGCCGTTGTTTGCTGCGAAAGATGATAAGAAAATGGACTACTTGACAAAAATGGTGCCCACATAACTCAGTACACCCATTCCTGTATAGCTGTCCCTCCTATTCTGATTAAAATTTAGATTTATTCATAATTTATTTTAATAATATATTTTATGAGATTCACAACTTTTTAACCATATATTTTATCAATTATTATTAAAACTTACTAAAAATATGACTTTAATATCCACTGAAGTGGAGTTTAATCAAAATTTTGGTCACAAACTCCTTTTACACTAATCCCATGAAAATTTAGCCCCGTTTGGCCCCAATCTTTTAACTCTATTTGTGTTAAAACTTATTTTGAATAATACATTTAATGAAGATTTACAATTTTTATTAATTTTTCAACTATATATTTCATCAACTTTTATCAAAATATATTAAAAATTATATTTTTAACCAAAAAAATTGATCCGAGTCGATTTGGTCGCTTTCAAAGGTTAAATACCCTTAAAAATCATTTTTTTTTCTTAATAACCAAATACCCGATCAAGATTTTCGAAATTAGTCTAAGCCAACCCCAGAAATCAACTTGTCAAGCTATGAAATCGACTCGAGTCGGATCGGATTGGAAGGGATTTGCGGGGTAAAATATGCAGGCCTAGTTGCACCATTAACCAAGTTTAGAAAACATTTAACCGTAGAAGTTTGAAAGTTTGTAACAAATTAAGAAGATAAAAAATAAATGATTTTTCTTAAATGTTTTTATTTGTGACAAAAGCGTGACATTAGAAGTGTAACATTTCTACTAAACCCCCACTTATCTCTTATTATCCATCCGTTTTTTGTCGCCTAGTGTGATATAATGTGGTCCCTACATATTCTTCCCCCACGTGTCGGCTCCTCATCACTTTAAGGATCACGCGCGTTGGTTAATCACTCGCTTAATGTTCAGTTCTTAATCCCTAATTGCGTCATCATTAACCATGAAGCACCCTTCCAATTACAAAACCCCATCAAAATCATAAAAATCAACCGTTGAAAATCTTTGACCAAATTGCCCAGTCAAACACAAAACTTTTAAATATATATATATATTTTTAAATAAAACTGATTTAAGATTAAGACTTTATTCAAATTAAAATCATATTTTAATTTAAGTTAAAGTCAAACAATCAATATTAACAATATCTTTCATGAGTCCCAAAACTTTTCAACCGCACATTTCAAAAACTTTTATCATAATCTACAAAAAATTTAATTTTAATCCTCACCAAACACCCACTAATTAAAGGAAAATGAAATTAAACCTTGTTTGGCAACCATTATTTGTTAAAAATAATATTTTGAATAGTGAGTTTTAGGAAAATGAGTGATTACAAATTAAGGAAAATTTTTGAATTTACGTACATTGTATGAATGTATGGTTAAAAATTAGTACGTAAAAAAAAGTTTTTAAATAATAGTTATCAAACATGGGCTAACATCATATTAACCTCATGCATGATTTGATAAAAATCTCAAATCAGAGTCAAAACAATTAATTTTAATTACGCATTTCATGTGATATACAACTTTTAAATCACATATTTTATTAATTTTTATCAAATCCACTACAAACAATGGAACGCGTGCACGAACACGAGGTCACATTGTGTGTTGAACGATAGCTCTAGATTGAGACAAACCAATTAGATCGGTTCACAATTGTCAATTATGTCGAGGTCGTCAACGAAGTAAGACCCAATAATATGGAAAATCAATCCAAATGTAGGACATGTGTATGGACAAAATCACATGACGTACCGATCGATATGATTTTAATTTACACAAAACAGGGGCTAAGTAATGTTTATAGAATAAGATGGTAAATGGAATCATAATTTGTATACATGCGTCGTACCTGATTTATGTCACTACATTATACGGTGGTCGGTATGCCGTATAAAAGCAGAGGTGGCCAACCTCACAGCTAAACATTTTTAGCTTATGCTGTTTTCTTCCAAAATATATTTTTTGCAGAAGATTACGATCAAGATTATTTGTTGATTTTGATAAGAGTTTTTTAAAATTAATGGAGGGCACTGATTCATCCACCGGATCTCAGCAGCCTCAGCTGCCACCTGGGTTCCGCTTCCACCCCACGGATGAGGAACTGGTGGTGCACTACCTCAAGAAAAAGGCCGCCTCCGCCCCTCTCCCGGTGGCCATAATAGCAGAAGTTGATCTCTATAAGTTTGATCCGTGGGAGCTTCCCGGTAACATATTTTCTGTCTAATACTGTGTGTATATATGTCTGAACCTGATCAGTACATGTTGAAAGTTTGGTTCTTGATTTTTCAGCTATGGCTACATTTGGGAAGCAAGAATGGTATTTTTTCAGTCCAAGAGACCGGAAGTATCCGAACGGAGCTCGGCCTAATCGGGCTGCGACGTCGGGATATTGGAAGGCCACCGGTACTGATAAGCCAGTTATGACGGCCGGAGGAACTCAGAAAGTAGGGGTGAAGAAGGCACTGGTTTTCTATGGTGGGAGGCCTCCTAAAGGGATTAAAACCAATTGGATCATGCATGAATATAGACTTACAGAGAACAAACCAAATTCAAAGCCTCCAAGGTGTGATTTAGCCAATAAAAAGGGCTCTTTGAGGGTAATTATCTACCTAAAATTCCCACTTTATGCTGAACAATTTGTTTGCTTCGATTTTTGTCCCTTTTTTCTCCGAAAACGACAATTTGATTAAATTTGCAGGTATCACCTTCACTATATAAATGATTTTGGGAGGTAAACAGAAATCAAATGAAAATGTTTTTTTTTTTTTTAAAAGAACATATGTATAACGATACAAGCCTTTATACTCAAGTTGTTCTATCAACGTAAGAGCTTCTATTCATCTTATCTCTTACGACTTTATGTCGCGTTCTCATGATTCGAATCTAACACCTCTGTATGAGGGTACGGCAAATAGTCTTGAGGGGTGAGATGGGCAAAATCTCTCCCAAATTAGATAGTATCTATCATATTATGAATTAGACACAGAGTCTCGAGTCATTATGTATGGAATCTGAATTATTTGCTTCTGTTCTTGTAAATTGGTGTTTGGATATTTTTTGAAGATTCTTGTTCTTGATTCCTACAGCTTGATGATTGGGTACTATGTCGAATTTACAAGAAGAACAATGAGCAAAGGCCTATGGATCAAGAACGCGATGAAATGATGTCGATACCTCCATCAATGCCTATGGGACTGAAGGGAACCTCAAGCTATGGAGCATTGCTAGAAAATGATCAAAACTTGTACCAAGGGATGATGAACAACAACGTCGCCATGAATAATGGTTCGCTAATTTCATCGTGCCCTTCCAAATCCGAACTTTCATTAATGGTTGGTTCAAAGAAGAATTTATATTGGAACAACTATATTGAGGAAGATCACAATGAGAATTCATCCCCTCCCACAAAGAGATTTCTTGGAGAAAATAATCGTGATGACACAAATTCTATTGCAACCATTTTATCTCAGCTTCCACAGGCACCTTCTCTGCAACAAGGAATGCTCGATGGGGTTTTTCGACAACCCTACCAAGTTTCTGACATGAATTGGTACTCTTAGATGATCGGTTAAATTCGTCAGGTGAGCCCTATCGATTGATATATACATAATCGTTACACAATATTTATACCAATTTATTTGTTTTCAAGAATTCGTGAGTTGGGAATGTCAGCAAGAAGATACAACTAGATTGCATTTTGAATTATGTTTGTATTTTGTTATTTAAAATGCAAATTTGAAGGAATGTCATGTACTATTTCACTAGAGAAATAGAAATATAAATATATTTAAACGTATATGCCAATAATTATCTTTTTTCCCCCTTTATTATTAACTTCATTTCTAACCAGAATTAATCTATATGGTGTAAACATCGTCTCCCTTATTTTCTTTTTTTTTTCTTTTTTTTTTCTGTCTTGCAAGAAAATGAAGTGAATTTCACTCAGATGGACTCACATAATTGTTTCTTGGATAACTGACTTTTAGTTTTTTTTTTAGTTATAACAATTTTTCTGCTGTTTATTATAATTTCATTTTGTAAGAGTTTAATATTGGAAAATGTATGTTGCTCAAGTATATATACACGCAACTAAATTTTAAATCTTCTTGTGAAAGAAGGTTTTTACGAGGCTAGAATACTCTTGAACTTGTTCGATGCATACATTTGTGGTGGATATTCGTATTTTGTTCAACGTATATACGTATACGTATGTACTTTTTAGAATGAAAAAGTGGAAAGAAATTATATTTTCTCTTTTTGGGTTGTCAATATTATTATAATTATATTCAATTTTGAATCTCTTTTCCTAATGAATAATATCCTTTTCCAAGTAAAAAGTAATTGGAACAAGGATAATGCTATGAGTACATAGCATTACACATGAAGATTGACATAATGGACAAATGACACCCACCTATTGGGTTATGTACACGTAGCAAAATTCTTGGAACAATTACGAAACGAAAAATATGGTGCTATATACAGGCTTGTGCTTTAAAAAGATGCACTAGTTTATGCTTGCAATTTTCGTTGGCATTTTTTTTTTACGGAGTGAATTGGGCTTTCGCCTTTCGATGATTAATTGTGTACAAGAAGCAAGATTGGGTTTCGTCCCTGGTTTTTTTTTTTATTTTCAAATTTGTAAAATACCCAAAAATTATTTGGTCTGATATTTTCGAAAGGAAGATGCCAATTGTACACTATTTCATTGACATAATTGTTGACGTTGTGTGTGTTGGCAAGTGTTGATTTGGTGGAAAAATCATAAGAAATTTAAACTGTCAAATTAATTTGTTCTCACGACACAATATAAAAAATGATGTAAAAGATTAGTACATGTACCATGTCATAAAACTCAAAATTCAAATAAGGAAAGAAAGCACTTAAATAAAATTTTATTTAAATAAAATTCTATTTTATTTAAATAAAATCCTAAGAAACTGAAATTCAAAAATTCAAAACAAAAATTTGATAAATAATAAAAAAAAAAAAAGAAACAATCTCGAATTCTAAAAAATAAAATTTCTAAAAAAATAAATTTGTAAAATTTGTAAAAAATTAAAATAGTTCAAGCTCTTAATGGTTATTTGCATAAAAAAAATTTAAAATATATATTTAAATGAACGCATATAAATATTCTCGGTCCACATTATTGACTTTTATTTCCTATATTTTGCCAACTCAATTTGTTATTTTACTTTTTTGAAATACCAGCTTTAAAATGTGTCTATGGATTTATAATATTTTAACACAAATTTATTCTTTTTTACTAATAATCAAATTTCATAGAATAAGATATCATAAAACAATTTCTCAAAAATTTCAACAAAATGTACTTTCTAATTTTCTGTTTTGATATATAATTTTTCAAAATGAAAATGAGAATGTGAGATGGGTAATCGAAAAATATGGTTTTCGAATAAGGGAGTGAGGCCGTGAGGGAGATATGATGGACATTTTATTCATAGAGACGATTGATGTTGCTCGAGGGAATGCCATGGGAGGAAAGGGTCGTTGATAATTGATTATGAGGTTTGGGCATGCCTCATCTAAATACCTATCTATTCCTTCTCTTTCTTCTTGCTTTTGATGCGATGGTTAATAGGAGTGAAAATTTTAATAGGAATTGAACTTATCCAATCGGAATTGAATGTTGCAATCTAATTAAAAAAAAAAAAAAAGAATGAAAAACCTGAGGCCAGATCAATTCTTGGTTCTTGAATTGAAATCGTGGATATTCGACTTTGAAATTAAATTTATTTTTCTTTTAAAAGTTTTTTTATTTTAACAATTAATTCACTCCGATTAAATGACTTGGACCATAAGCGTGCAAGGCCCACGTAATAAATACTCTAATCAATCATATTCATCCACTTGAATAGTTGATTATAACATTTTTATTCCGCCCTTATTTGAGTCACATTATTTTTTTTATTTTCATTTTTTTATTCATTTTCAATCATACATTCTTCAATAAAATAATATTTTCCATCACATCAATAATTTTTCCTTCCTTTTCAACCATATATTTTCCATCAATCTATTATTCCAAAATAACGTAGCTCAAACACACCATCAATCACACTTAATTGCACTTTACATGCTACCCGCTTTATAAACTCTTCTCGAGGCGTACAAAGAGCTACCGTCAAAATTGAATGTTATATTCAAAATTGATTACGAAAGCGTTGAAATATGTATTGGTAATATATTTTATTTCGGTTAGATATATAAAAGATATTTCGTATTGTTGCTCATGATTTTTTTTCTTTTTTTAATGTAATGGATAGAAAGGAAGTTGAATTGGAATCGACAGCTCTAGTTCAAGTTTGGTTAATTATATGGACCTGAATGATTTAATTTATTAATATTCGAAGTGTAATAAACAATTTCAAATATTAAAAAATTCAAGCTGACACTCTCCCCAATCTTAGTGACTATTCTTCCCCCTTTTTTCATGGATTAAGCTACTCTACCAGGTTATGGTTCACAGGTTTTTTACAGCTAATAAAAAAATATAAACACGTGTCAGCACCACAAGAAAATAAAAGGAAACAAAGGAAAAAAAATAGAGGGAATTCCAAAAAAAAAAAAAAAGAAGAATGGAGGTTTATATTCATTTTTTTTTTGCCCTAAATAGCGACAGAGAAGCCCAAATCCTTCTCCATGTTCCCTCTTCATTTTCGTGACGGGAAGCCGCAAATCCCTCTCCATCTCCCTCTTCATTTTTGTACATTTTTGGACCTAAGTCGTGACCGCGAAATCCCTAAATACCTCACTTTCTCCGACCTCCGACGACCTACTAGCACACCAAATCGTGTAAATCTCCTCTCCTGTGTGAAAATCTTGTGTTCTTATGATTATCTCCATCCGACTCGACTTCTGTAAGTAGCGAACCCATCGCCATCTCCTCTCTTACAGTCGTCGCGATTTGGTGTATGCAGCAGGTAGTTTAATCAACAATAATTTTAGTTTGTGAAATGCTTCTAGTTGATTGAACGGAACATTTTTTTATTAGTTGATTGAATAAATGTTTGTTGTCGATTCCATCGTAGAATGGCAGGAAAAAATTCGGGTGTTTGTTATAGTTGTAGAGGGAAAGGACACTTCTTCGATCAATGTCAGAGGAAGCGTCGATACCCGGACTGTAAGACTGGATTCCAGAATTGCTTTCAGGTCGAGAAGGAGACTACAAACATAGGGAAACTTTTCAAGTGCTGCAGCGAGAAATGTTGATTCTGGCAGTGGGTTGAAGAAGGTGAATCATGTGGCACCGCTGCGGAATGTCCGGTTGCGGTGGAGGCAGTGCCCAAAATGGCACAATTGTTTCAATCCACACTTCAATTAAATGATGACAAAGAGGTCCGAATTTCGTTGCATATGAACGTGACAATCACTAAGACGAAATCAATGGACGAAGGGAACGCCAAGGGGAAGGGTCGGCTTGAGTAGGTGCTCGTTGTAGTTTTTTTGTTGATTTTTAAGTTTAAGTATGGGTGGGTTAATGTTTTAGTCTATTGAAATGAGTGGATGCATAACTATGTGTTCAGTCTACCACTTGTGTTGTCCTTTATGTTGTCGTTTGCAATGTTCGTAAATAAAAATCAGATTGGAGCATCTACTTTGAATTGTTGAAATACTGAAATCAGATTGTTGACATGCTGAAATTTGATTGGTTGAATTGTTGAAATAAAAAGCAGATTGTAACATTGCTGAAAATGAGACCCAAAAACATTGCCATCCATTTATTTCCCTTGTCATGGAAAGGGCAGATTCATTAGCAAAACAGACACAGTCCAAAGCAAATAAGACTAACAATTCGACATTTGATACACCATCAGCAACCAATAATCATTACATAAATGTAAATATCCTACATTTAACCAAAAAGAACTTCTGAAGTATAAATGCCCAAAGATGTCGGCAAGGCGATGTACGAGCAGGCGATTATAAGGGTTTGTTGGTTCCAATTCAAGCACCCCCATCTGTCAACAATTAAAAACCTATGTTAGCGGGTAACACAGCATATGATAACAAGCATTTTCATGACATCCGAGTATCAACCTCCGTTCATTTTTCAAATTAAAAGGAACTCACCAATTCATTTTTCACAGTCCTCTACCAAATTCATGCTCGAACTGTGGATAATAGCAGCTTGCCACTTGATCTGTTTTTGAATAGGCATATTACTACGTGCACATGAGAAATAAAAATAGCGACGATACTATAAGTAACCATTTTAAGTACCTTGTGAATTGAATACGAAAGTGGACGTTGGTGGAGTCAAATTCGAAGCCGGTAATTGTTGTGTCAATTCTTGACTTCCACTTCCACCCTATTTTGAACAATTACTTGTAAGACGTGAAACAAGTACAAGAATCAAACTTAAAATACTAACCAATAAGAGTTCGGAATATGAAAATGTTGCCGGAGTTGAAAAATCTTCTTGAAGGATTGCAGCCTGCATATTATCAGGATCAGTTGGCAAATTAGAATGATTTGTTTTTGGTCTCCTTCCTTTGCTTGATGTAGGTGCAGCCTGCAGGTAAGGAAAATAATTTAACAGTTGGCAAATTATCAGCTAATAATCGTACATGCGATGAAAAACAAGGATTGAATGGAAACGAAATGTACTAGCCGACTCCAGCGGGCTTTTCCTTCTTAGTTTCTTTGGGGCGCCTTTCCTTTTAGAGGAAACTGGATCGCGTATGCTCCCGCTCGCTATACTTTGCGATGGAATTTGTGTAGTATGTTGTGGGATGAAATTACTTCCACTACTCGACCGTGTCAACAGCAGATCACTACGTTGTGCTTCAATCCAATCCATTATGAAACTACTTTTTTCTTCGTTATCGGCAGCAAGATTTGCCACCTCAACAAAAGACTGACACATATTGTCATACCTCACTTGCCCAGGAGTACTCACCATCCCATCGTAGTTCATTGCAACCCTGGTATATGCTCTAACAACATCTCTCCTCCATCGTCGCAGTATATATCTCTCAGGTAGTACTGTGATGTCATAGCGGATGAGGACTGCAATTGCATGCCTACAAATGATTCCCCGGAACTCAAACAAATGGCAGCTACATAAAAATTCACAGTTCTCTTTCTGCAATGAAACAGAAAATTGTTTTTTCTTCCTTCCCTCACCAAGGACAACAATCTCCTGTACCTCGTATGTCATCCCGAAACCCGCCTCGGAGGCAGATATGACGTCGCAATACATCTTTCCCGTAAATTCGGCTTGAACCTCTCTAAATTTTGCGATGGTGTAGACAGATTGGAATTGCTTCTCTATTTCGAATGTCGTTGTGCATGGTAACATTTGCGAATATGACTTAAAATCTGCCTGGAACTCTTTCTCAACCTTATTCCGCAGTGCTCGTTCATACTGTTCAACGAACTGTTTTAGAGACGTCTTTGACTGTACATACCCATCGAAGAACGCATTCATACTCTCACTTCTTTGAGTTGTTGACATCCCAGCCCACATACTAGTATTCAAAAAGCAAGGAACCCAACGACTCCTATTCTTGTATAATCCCGATAACCATTCATTGTCATGCAATTCATACTTATCAATCATCACGTCCCATCCTGCTTCAAATTCTTCAACATGTTGTGAATCATAAACTAACCCGTGTATAGCATGAAAAATCCCGCCCTTATTAATATGATAGCCAAACTTTTCTGGCAACTTTTTCAAAATGTGCCAAAGACACCATCTATGTCGCGTATTTGGAAAAACAGTTCGAATTGCATTTTGCATAGCCCTGTCTTGATCGGTTATTATTCCAACAGGAGCTTTACCATGCATGCACTTAAGCCAAGTGCTGAACAACCACACAAAAGTATCTATAACTTCGTTGGACCCCAAACCACAACCAAGCAGTATTGATTGGCCATGATGATTGACGCCGACGAACGGGGCGAACGGCATGTCGTATTTGTTAGTGAGGTACGTGGTGTCAAACGTGACCACATCGTCGAACTCTTGATATGCTTTCCTGCATCTGTTGTCCGCCCAAAATACATTTTTGAGCCGTGATTCTTCATCCAAATCCATACTGAAGAAAAATCCCGAGCATTGTGCTTGCATATTTGAGAAGTAAGATTGTATTGCTGCAGCATCTCCTTCTCCAAGTCTTAATCGTCGCACTTGTTCGATATAGTTTTGACAATCCTTTTCAATGCAAGTTATCTTTTCATACCCACCTGCTTCAACAACTGCGGAGTTGTAGCTTTTATGCAACGGAATTCCTGCCATATCATTCACTTCAAGCTTCCGTTTTACATATGCACTCACCTCTCGATTACATCGATACAACCTCGACTTTGTAGGACTTGTTTTATGATTGTGTTCGAGAATCACTCTGTTAATTCTCCACGAGCCATTATTATCTGAAGATGCTGATATCCTGGCCTTACAATTTGTCTGAATAGTCGGTTGCGGCTTTAAAAACCGGCTTTGACTACTTCTACTTTTTCCTTCACGGCTACAAGTGAAGGTCACAAATCTCAATGCACCATCATCACCCCTTTTCGAATTCCTCTTCCGAACTGGAAAACCTATGCTATATGCATATCTTTTGTAGAACTCCCACATATCTTTTTCACTGCTAAAAATCATACCCACTTTGGGCAAAATCAGATCATCTTCTCCTAGCATTTGATCGTTCAACGTGTTCATATTCTTCGTCACATTCTCATTCGCGGATTCCACTAAACAATCATCAACCACGTGTTCCATAGTTTTAGTCTGCAACGACACATGACAATAATATATTCAGCAAATTATAACATAGTTTGACATTTACAAAATGACTGTAAACTGTTATTTTAGCTAAACAAACAACTTGTGCTCTAACATTTGCACATTCACAAATTTCATTAAGATGACTTGCTTTAAGAATAAATCGTAGTATCATGCCAAGCTTAAGAAGCAGCCGCACTTAGTTTCTTGGACTAAATAGACAACATTTTCTTGGACTAAGAGCGAAAAAATAATTTTACAAAAGGACGCCTAAATAGCTGCTGGACAACATGTAAAATTACTTTGGATTTCGAAATTTGTAAATATACAATAGAGGACTCACTCTATGTTGCTGAATTCGGAGTCGCTGGAGAGGATGACAGGCTTCGGCGAAAATGCCGCAGCCTCTTTTGCCGGAGAAGACAACAGGGGCCAATTTCGAAATGTGTGTCTTCGGATTGTTGTAGCAAGGATACTGTCGGCGTTGTGGTACTAAGGAGACGGCAGGTTGTAGTAGGGATTTCGTGATCACGACTTAGGTCCAAAAATAAAGAGGGAGATGGAGATGGATTTAGGGCTTCGTGGTCACAAAAATGAAGAGGGAGATGGAGAGGGATTTGGGGCTTCCCTGTCACGAAAATGAAGAGGGAACATGGAGAAGGATTTGGGCTTCTCTGTCGCTATTTAGGGCAAAAAAAAA